>RCUC01112193.1:0-27351 GCA_003697995.1 Taxidea taxus jeffersonii | reverse complement strand
GGGGGGGGGGGGGGGGGGGGGCGTGAGGCAACCTCCATGAGGCGTGTGCTGGAAAGTGGATGGCCCTTTCTTTCTATCCTAAAGTGCAATAAGAGGAATAAGATACAAAGCATTTAAGGAAGATATTCAATATTGGATGTGCACTAAATTTCCCAAAAAAACATTTCCAAATATGCAAATGATCTTGAGTTGGCTTCTACAAACATGACTGTTTTCACACCACTATATCAGGTTTCATCCTTGAGATGGCTATATACGGTGCGTCACCAAGAATTTGTTTCATTGACCAGCTCTTTCGTGGGTGAGAAAATGCAGGGGCAGGTGGCAGTAAGGGAGGGCTGGGGCGGAAAGCGCCGCAAGAAGGCTACAGCGCGCCCTCTGGTGGCAGGTGTGAGGCCTACAAGGCCAAGTTCCTGGGACTGAATCAGAATTGCAGGGAGATGCCAAAATAATGTCCCAATATATTCCAAACTAATTTAATCGAGTGGTTGTAAAAAGGTGATTTCATAACTATAAAAATTTACAAGTATGAAAATCTACTACCCTCAGTAGCTTTCAGGTTAGTATTGGAAAGCAAAGTTAGAGGGGTCCAGAGTAGGGGTTTCTAGAGGGTAGACAGGGGTGTAGGGCTGCCGGTAAGACCAGTACAAAGGGCAGAGCCTCTGGGAACCTTGCTGAGGCCTTTGGGGGTCGTGCTGGGGAAGCTGTAGGAGGGCACACGGAGCCACAGACTCGGAGCTGCATTTATGTCTCTGGCCTCAATCTGCAAAGGAAAGATAGCAGGGGCAGGAATGGAAATGACAGCACTGTTCTAGAGGCAGAGGGTGGCAGTGAGGTCCAGGCTGATGCAGGAAAGAGGGACAGGTAGACTGAGTCTATCTATTCTGGAAATAAAATGCACAGGACTTGATAATGGATGTGGGGGTGGGAGGCTACAGGAGGATCTTTAAGCCCCGGCTTCCAGAACTGGGTGGGCTGGACTCCCTTTTGGAGGGGTACAGCAGTGCTCTCCTTGGCAGGAAGCCACCTGATGTTGGGGAGGGAGGATAGCGTAGAAGGGCACACCAGTCAGTTGTGGGGGGACAGTCCCTGTTTATGCATATCATCCCTGTGTTGTTATTAATCATGCCTGCTTTCACTCTCAGAGGGGTCCCTATCTTCTTCTGACCCAAAAATAAAAATAAGAATAATAAATATAAATAAGGAATGAATGAACAGGGAGAAGGGATGCTCTTCTTGATAGCAGAAGCCAACCTGTGACTGTGGAAGGATTAAAACGGTACAATTGGAAGGAAAGTCACCATCTGGCAACCAGTTTAGGCACCACTGTTGCTGGCAAGAATCAAAAGAGAGTAAAACTAGCAGGGAAAAGGTAGAGGGAGACAAGGGTATCTAACAGAGGCTTAAAGTACCTCCCCAGAGAGCCACCTGATTACAAAGGGGAAAAGAGCAACTCTGCAGTGAGGAAGCCTGGCTGATGTCTCTGTATTCAAGTAAGGAGAGTCAATGCCAACAAAGAGACAAGAGGACATCAGGAGCTCTGTGACAGGGCACGGTGGGGAGAACGCAGCATCACTTCTGTGATATCCCTCCTGAAGACACACTGGCTAGATCTAATCATTAGGAAGCAGTTATTCTATAAAATAGAATAATGTTCAAAGGCATCCAAGTCATGAAAGTCAATGAAAGCCTGAAGAATGTTCCAGATTAAAGGAGACTCAAGGGACAGGAAAACTCGGGGTCCTGAGTGTGTGGTCCTGAACTGGATGCTTTTGTCATAAAGGACATTACTGGGGCATCTGGCAAATGTGAACAGGGTCTGTGGATCAGACTAGGGTGTCCTATCAGTGCGGCTTTCCAGATTTGGGTGGGGGGACTGTGCTCTGAACGGTCTATCTGAGGGAAATATGCGAAAATGTCTTCTAGGTGGGGGGCATCATGTTGGCCACTGCTCTCTGACTGTCTGGGGGAATAAGAGTTCTTTGTCCTATCTTTGTATCTTTTCTGTGTGTCTGAAATGGAAGCCAGAGAATAAAATGACTGACCCCAGGTCCCTCTTAGAGGCAGAGTCTGACTTAATACCAGGCTCTCCAGCTTCTTGCCTCCTACTGCACTCCACTGCCTTTCCCAGCCTGGAAAAGGATTCTCTGCTCAGATGTGCAGTTTCCCAGAGTAGGGATGGAATTGGAGAGGTTGGAGATCCATGACACATGTTTGGCCACCCTCTGTGGCCACCTGGCTGGTTGCGGTTCTGAGACATACTGAGAAATTCGAGGGTAGCATTATGGCTGCATGAGCTGTCCTCTGGCGGTCCAGGAGGCAGGGGAATTCAGCACAACCAGGATTTTCCCAACTGCCCCTTGTGAAATCACTTCATCATCAGCATCTCAAGAAGTAGATCTTGAGGGAAGGGGAACCAGGGGAAGGAAAGGGGAGGGAGGAGAAGGTCACAGGGCTGCAACAGCCCTGATGCAATTCAAGTTTGCAGGGTCCCTCCTGTGGTCCCACCCAGTGGGTCTGTCTCTCAGCAATCTTCAATTTTCGGGTCCCGGGACCCCTTAACACTCTGAAAGATTATCGAGGGCCCCAAAGAGCTTTTGTGGACCGGAATTTTGTCTATCAACATTTACTGTACTGAAAATTTAATTTTAATGAAAATTAAAGTGCACTTTCTGTTGGCTGTCAGAGCAATGACATCCTTACCTGTCAGGTCTGGAAAATTCCACGGTGCACTCAAGACAAAATGAGAATGAGCAAGGCTGTTAATGCCTTACAGTATTACAAAAACAGCTTTGACCTCACAAGTCCCCTCAAAGAGTCCCAGAAACCCCAAAGGGGGAGAACCCCTGACGTGCGCCACATTCCTATTCCAGGGATCACTACAACCACTTGGAGGAAGCAGAAGATGCATCCACCAGTGACCCCCAGCAGTTTTGTCCCTACAGATACACCCCCGAGAGACTCCCACATGCACCTGTGAGCCAGGAAGTCTGACACAAGAATGCGTGTGACAGCATCATCTGACGTCACCATTTGGAAACAACCTGAATGACAGAACTGACAAGTATAACAGAACGCTAGCCAGTGGCCGGCGGTGCTGACACACAGAGGTCCCCCAAACAAAACTGATTGAAAAACATACATTGCGGGGTGCCTGGGTGGCTCAGTCGTTAAGCTTCTGCCTCCGGCTCAGGTCATAATCCCAGGGTCCTGGGATCGAGCCCTGCTCAGTGGGGAGCCTGCTTCTCCCTTTCACACTTCCTCTGCTTGTATTCCCTCTCTTGCTGTGTCTCTATCAAATAAATAAATAAAATCTTAAAAAAAGAAAAAAGAAAAAGAAAAACACACATTGCAGGGTACTTGGATGGCTCAGCCAGTTAAGCGTCTGCCTTCTGCTCAGGTCATGATCCTGGAGTCTGGGGATCGTGTCCCACATCAGGCTCCCTGCTCCTCAGGGAGCTTTCTTCTCCCTCTGCCCCTTACCCCGCCCCCCCCCATGATCTCACTCACTCTCTCTCTCAAATAAATAAATAAAATCTTTGTTAAAAAAAACGAAAACACACGTTGAGGAAAGAAAGGATCAGGGATCAGTATGAACGCACTTGATGAATTCCAAGCTCACAGGATGTTACCGCACGTCGTTCATGAGTACACCTGTCTTTGCTGCGTGGATAAACACGAAATTCAAGATTTCAGGATTCAGGGCCATGGTTCCCTACTGTGGGGGCAGGGGAGAGAATTGGGAAGGAATGTTTACACGGAGTGGTGGGGGGGGGGTAATTCTCACTGTATCCGTGATGTTTAATTCATAAAAGTTATTTTTAAATAACCTAAGTGACAGTGGAGAAGCGTGAAACTGGGACACGCGGATGGTGTGTTCCACCGCCAGTCCATCACTGAGTCTTGGCATTTCTGAGGACGTGTAGTGGAGATGGCCAGCTGCCTACCTAATATCTGTTTTCCTTCTTTCTTACCAGTTTATCGTGGGCAGCCTGTGCCCAGCTCAGAAAAAAAGAGAGAGAGAGAGAGAGAGAGAGAACCCTGCACAGTCCAGTCTCCCTACCGTGTAGTGGCCATATCAGTGAACTGGAGCCAAGAAGGTGAAAGTGAGGTTATTCAATACCTTTCATGGGAAAGATCCTCAAATATGAGGGATGACAACTGACAGCACTGGTTTTCTTCACCCCTCACACTCACCCCTTTCTCCCTCTTCCTACCTAGAACTGGATGGGGAAAACTGTTGGAGCTGCAGCAGCCCTCTTGTGATCATGAGGCCACCTGAGGATGGAAGGCAACACTAAGATGGTACAGCATAAAGACAGGGGGAGGCTGGGCACTGATGATACCATAAAGCCCCTCACCTGCCCTCAGCTGCTGCCTCCTGACCTCACGTTTTGTCAGGGAAAAAGAACCCCTCTTTATTTAAGCCACTTGGGTCCAAGTTATGTCCACTCACAGCAAATCGACTTCCCACACCCATGGATCCCCAAGCATGCACGGAGCAAGCTGTCCCTCACCACAGATGCAAATGGCAGTCACCCCAATTCCCTTACTTGCTAATCCCCCTCTGTTCTTTGCCTTTTCATAGCCTAAGTTTCCAGCTTGTTGAGCTGCGTGGTTTTTTTTTTCCTCCTCTTGGTGCCAAATAATGAAATTTCAATACTTAGCCTTGAAAACTCTGAGCTTTTCTAACTGCTGGTAAAAGACATCTCAGCAAGATAAGAAGCAAAAAATGTTCCTGCTTCCCCTACAGCTGCAAAAACATAGACGCTCTTCAGAATCATAAAGGCGGTTCCGATAAGTGGTGAATTGAAAACATCCACCGGAAAAAAACCATGTATGTTCTCCTCTTTAGTGTGGAGACCGATGTGAAAATGTAAAGCCCTGTTCTATTTTCTGTCCATATGAATGTGTCCTTAGCAGGGTTATTGGGCCTGGCTGCCGTGTCCTGGGAAATGTGACCTCAGCCTTCGCAGGCTGCAAGGCCCAGCACTGGGGGAGGGGGGGTCCTTATGTGGTCATTTCTTGTCCTGCTGATAATATTTAACTTGGCATCTGTTATGTTCTTGATTTTGGGTCAAAATCTAAGAGGATCATTGCCACTTGCATAAAGGAAAAAAATTAATAAAAGCTAAGACGTTCTTAGAGTCTTTATTTGAACCAAGACTCTGAGGATGCTTTGTCTCTTTTTTTTTTTTTAAAGATTTTATTTACTTGTTTGACAGACAGAGATCACAAGTAGGCAGAGAGGCAGGCAGAGAGAGGAAGGGAAGCAGGCTCCCTGCTAAGCAGAGAGCCCAATGTGGGGCTTGATCTCAGGACCCTGAGATCATGACCTGAGCCGAAGGCAGAGGCTTTAACCCACTGAGCCACCCAGGCGCCCCTTGTCTCTTTTTTTTAAAGATTTATTGATTTGAGAGATAGAGAAACGGAGAGAGCAAGCAGAAGGAGAGGGAGACAAGCAGACTCCCCACTGAGAGGGGAGCCCAATGCAGGGCATGATCCCAGGACCCTGAGATCATGACCTGAGCCGAAATCAAGAGTCAGATGCTTAACGGAGTAAGCCACCCAGGTGCCTCTCTCTTGTCTCATTCAAATCAACACAGATCTACCAGTCTTTGTTCATGTGTTCCCCTGTCCAGAATGTCCACCTGCTCTGCTCTCCCTTCATTTCATTAACATCAGCTTACCCCTCAAGCTTGCCCAGAGTCTCCCTCTTGGAAGGACCCTGCCCCCAGCAGAACTGGGGCCTCCTTCTCCATTCCTACAGCCCCCCAGTGTCTTCCAAATAACTCCTTTCCTCACTCACATCAGCCAGGACTCCTCTAGTTACAAGGGCTAAGAACCCAATTCAAACTAGCTTGAGCAAAGAAGGAGTTGCATTAGCTCTGGTGCCTGGAAACCCTGACCAAGCTGCACTCAGGCACAGCTGCATCCAGGCGCTTGCAGGATGATTTGTTCCTGTGCTTTGCTCTCTGTCTAGCCTCTGCAGTGGCCTGGGGTGGCTTCATCTTCAGAGAAGTTCTAGCAAGGGAGTGATGGCAGCTCCGGGACCACAGTCCACTAACCAACCCAGCAGAAAGAGACTGCATGTTCTTAAATGCCAGAAGTAGCTCTGTGATTCTGATTGGCCCTTCCCCACATGTCACAAGCATCTCTGAGCCCATGCAGCTTCTCATGGGCTAGGTTGGCACCTGTGCCCACCATGGGCAGGGGAGGGAGCCTTGATGGTATGGGAGGGCTAGTCCTGGAAAGGGTGAGTGGGGTGGTTTTCATCAGGACACTGAGCTGACACAGAAGCCCACTGTAACGTGAGCTTGTAATTCATTTTCATGTGTTCCTTCCATGTCCAGACAGCTGAACATAGAAGCCTGGCACATGGTAGGTGCTCAGTAAAGGTTTGCGGGATAACATGATGGAAAGTACCAGATGCAGCCTGGACAAGTCACCTCAATGCCACAGCCTCAGAGTCTCTCAGCTATTTCAAACCCCCTCATGCCGAGAGGCCACTCTGGAGACGCAAAGAACTGATGTAGGCCAGGGGGATGTGGGGGAAGGGCAGGGGGAATGTCCCTATCTCGGATTTTTGCATCTTGTGAAAAAAAATTTTTTTTTTTGAGAAAGTAAAAGTCTGGGTGTGTGTGTGCTATCTAGTACTTAAGTTCTGACAGATAATTAGAAAACAATTTTTTAAACATTGTGCACACCCATGGGCCACCTGTTTATGAGGACAAGAAGAGTCGGTATTTGAAATGTACACAACAGAGAAGAATAGGAAGCTTCTGGAAGGCCACCTTCATAGGGGCTGTTCCCATGGCTGCATAAGAGTGCTATCACCCCACGCTGGTCTGAGAGTTTCCAGGACCAACCCCAGGGAGCAGGCCCACCACGTGAGGGTGTGTGCTGGGCCAGTCCCACAGCCTAGGGCAGACCCTGGCCCACTGGGAAGGCTGCCTCCAATTTTCCACCTCGAATAAGACACATCTTCCCCAGAATGCCATTCAGCCCTGGCCAAGTGGAACTGATTTTGCATCCCAGAGCCTCCCGGAGCTCCTAACGAGATCTTGACTGGAGCCCAGCTTTAAACATTCTTCACAGCGGGTGATTGGGTCTTGATTTGCTGGATGCATTCAGCTGAGTCACTGTCCCCAAACAATATGAGAAATAAAACGCAGGCCACGCTCGGATGGCCAGCAGATACCTCCTGATCCGCGGGGCCAATTACTCGGGCCGCTCCCCGCAAGCAGGCCCAGCGCCTCCACCTCCAAGAAAGGTCCTGCTTAGAAACAGAAGGTGGATAGCCCCTGAGACAGAGAAGCTGTTTAGTTTCAGGCCCTGTGCAGGAATGGGGGGGTGGGCATGTTTGGTGCTATATTACAGGTGGGGAAACTGAGGCATGGAGAGCAAGGAGCCCTGTCGAGGTCACATGTGAGGGAAAGGCAGACCCGGGCCAAGGTCATGTGTGAGGGAGAGGCAGACCTGGGCCAAGGTCACGTGTGAGGGAGAGGCAGACCTGGGTCTAGGAACGGGGTTATCTGCTTGATATTCAAATGGTGTGCATTCCGGACCCAACTCTGCCATAAGCACCCCAGGGGGCTCTTGCTCCCCTCAAGGACAATCCAGTGGGAATTTCTCTGCACCCTTAGACTGTCCGTGGAGTGGCTGCAGGTTCCTCACCTGGATCCAACAGCCCCAGTGACCAGGCTCAGAGCCCTTTCGACATGGGAGGTGTTTCTGTGAGTCTCAGCAGGGGAGTCCAGTGGTCAGTGACCTGTGCTCACATCCCGTCCTGCCTTGTGTTGGCCATGTGGCCTCTCTATCCCTCAGTTTCCCCATCTGTAAAGTGGGCATCTTAACAGTGTGGGACTATGTCCCTCCACCTGCACGCAGATAATGTTAGGGACTGCCACCATCACAGGCCCCCACATAACAAACGACTGTCATTCTCCCCCAGGGACAACCAGCCAACGACACACGGGCCCGCTGATGGCTCCGGCTTTCTCTCTGGACAGCTCCCCTTCACACCCCTGACACCTGCTGCTGCTGGGGGCATGCTGGGGCAGCCTACGGTCCCAGGGTCTACCTCTCAGCTCCACTTCCCACAAGACAGCCGCTGGCCCCATCAGAGCCTCCGAGCCCTCACCTGTAAGATGGGAGTGACAGAGAATGCCTGTCTCGGGGGGTCCTTTGCAGGGCTTTAGCGGAATTGCCTGCTGTGAATGACCTGTGGCTGAAGAGCAAACCAGCTCTCTGAGAGACAGTAGTCTCCCCAAGATCCGAAAGAGTGTGGCCCCTGCAAGGTCTGGAGGCAGAGCTCCTACCTACATCCCTGGCTTGACAGGTGCTGCCATGACCTTGGCAGAACCGAGTCACATGCTAGCCATCACGTGCTTCCACCCGGAAGGGACACGTGCCACTTCTCCTGGCATTTCACTAACCATGTAGTGAGTCACACCGTGGACGAGGACAATAATCCTGTAGATGTGTCCAGGAGGAAGAGAAGCAGGACATGTGAGCAATTCTCCAGAGGAACTCCCCTGCCCCCCATACAGGCACACTGAATCCCAGTCCACACACATACAAGTGACTTTCCAGAATGCCACTTAATGTCCTACTTCACCTTATCTTGCTGAGTGGGTGAAGATTTCACCCCTGTCATTCTTTGGGGCTGTCTGGTCCGTGGTTCTGGTCAAGGTCCCAGGGTCTGGTGCAGTGCCAGGCTGTCAGGAGAAGAAAGCTCTAGTACCCTTTACCCCCGGGGCTGAATTGTGTCCTCCCCTCAATTCACACGGGGAAGCCCTAACACTCAGCACCTCAGAATGGGACGGTATTTGGAGACAAGGTCTTTGAGAACCGATTAGATTAAAATAAGGCCATCAGGGTGGCCTTGGAAGAAAAGGAAATGTAGGCCCCCAGAGAGGCAGCAGGAAATTGCATGCACAGAACAAAGGCCAGCTGAGGATTGAACAAGTGTGCCAGAGAGAGACTGGCCTCCAGGGAAGCCGACTCTGCCCACATCTTGATCCCAGACTTCCAGCCTTTGGAGGCAAGAGAAAAAATTATCTTGTTTTAGCCACCCAGTCTGTGGTACTTTCTTGTGGCAACCCCAGCAGGCCAATACACCAATGGTCCTGTGTTCACACCTGTTACCACTGAGGCCTCTGGTGTTCCTGGCCACAGGGACCTGTAGATTTCAGAGTTCTGCTGTGTCCACATCACACTTGGGCCGGGAGACCCCTAGGCAGCAGCCAAGGACCCTGTGTCCAGGGTCTTCCTCCCTACGCTCACAAGGGTGCTGTGTTATCCGGAGCCTGCCCTTTATCCATGCTTGGGTCCTCAACATCCAGGGACACATAGACCTCATTCCCAAGGGAATCCCCACCTGTTTCTTTCCACCAGCCCCTGCTGCTTTCTGTAACCCAAGACATTTGGGAAAAAGTCAGGAGGTCATCCACCAGCTGTGGGCTTCCCTGGGCAAGGAAGGACAAGACCAAACCCCCACTGATACGGGAAAAAGAAGAAGGTGAAGTTCAGGAAGGAAAAGACACAATTACCATCTCAAAATATTATCCTGTCTCCTGCAAGTGACTCCTTGGGGGCATGTTCTGATCCTCACGTTTCCATTAGGGCCAAGTTTGCTATAAAAAAGATGGTTTTTCTCTCATGTTAAAGAAGCCTGTTGGTAGCAGTCCACTACTGGTACAGCAACACCACCATCCTTAGGGACAGGGATTATCGTTTTGTCTATTTGAGCATCCTCGATGGATGAGGGTGAACTTCCCAATGTCACCTCATCATCCAGAATGGCTGCTGGAGAACCAGCCATCACATCTGCATTCCAGGAAGCAGGAAGGAAAAAGGCAAGAGAATAAAGGAGCAGAGTTCCTGCTGAGTTAGCTCCCCTTAAACAGTCTATGCTAAAGAAAGTTTCTCCTATTTCTGCTAACTCCCCACTGACCAGACTTTAGTCACATGAGTGACTACAGTGGGGGCAGGGAATATCACCTTACCCAAGTGCTTCCCTGAACCACAAAACATCAGGGCGTGGTCACTAAGGAAGGGAAATTAGGTATTAGGTGGCAACTGGTCATCTGATACCCTGAGTCACTATGAGGAACGTGAAGTTCAGAGAGAAGACATGACTTGCCCCCCCAGTCCGCACCCTGTGAGTGGCAGCAGTAGGGGCACAGAACTGGCACTTGGCCACATACGATGAACCCCATCACCATACCAAGGTCTCAGAAATCCCCGCACTCTGGTCGGTCTTCGGTATGATGTTTGTTACCATCCACATACAACACACAGAATGAGGTCCTGGCAGAACAGAAGTGAGCAGGTCTTTTCAGGAAAATCAAAAATTTGAATGGCAGACAGCGTCGGTGAGGCCTTACTGGTTGAAGTTAACACTGGTCCAGCCTCTTTGAAGAGCCTGTTGGCTCAGATTAGGTTCAACTGTAAGAGAAAAACCCAAAGGAGTTGAAATCGAGTAGACATTTATTTCTCACTCATCCTCAAAAAGTCATCCTAAGGTGCAAAGTCCAAGGTGACTGCAGATGCACCAGCATCAGGACATGGGCTCCTTCTATCTTGCTGCACTTCCATGAGAGGCTTTCATTACCAAGATGCTCTGTGACTCAAGATGGCTGCTACCATGCCAGCCAGTGCGACCATATCCTCATTAGAAGACAGGCACAGAGCCTGTCCTCTCCATAAGGAAGTTGCAGGCATGCTTTTATCCCATTGGCCAGAACTTAGTCCCATGGCCACACCCACCCGCAGGGACGGCTGGAAAATGTAGTCTTGCTCCAGGAAGCTGTGTATCCAGCTTTTAAAAATATCAGGGATTCGATTTCAATGGAAGAAAAGGGGGGCACATTGGAGGACAGCTATTCGTCTCTGCCAGAAGACCGTAAGACTAATTAAAACTAATTAAGACTGTGTGCTCCAGTAATTCCATGTGCATGAGTTACCGAAAGCATATTTGTAAGGATGTTTGTCACTGAGTTGTCTACTGTGCAACATGTATCAGGAACAAAAATCGCCCTGCCACCTGACGCAGAACGATCCCAAGATCGAGTGTCAAGTGAAGAACAGACAGACAGAACATCTACGTTCCCAGAACAGGGTAAAGCGCACACACAAGTGTGAACACACACAGGCACCTCCTGCCAGCAGCGAAGCCCCTGGCCTTGGCAGTGCTTCTGGGGCAGGGAACACGGAAAGTGAGGCCAGGGCAGGGAGGAGATTCATGCTCCACTGTGCACCTCCTGCACAGGGTGAACTTTTCTTGTGCGTGTTACCTGTTAAAAAACAAATTTTAAGATGGGCAGTAGTCTTCAAGCCTCTTTTTGTCTATGGGTGCGTTGACAGGGCTGTCTGCTCAGGCATCACACTGAGCAAACCCAGGCTGTCGCTCCAGCTTCTCAGATGGCACTGGCCTGTCCAGGCCTCTCTATCCCACCCCCAATAAGGGCCCAGCTTGGAATGCCCAGCAGGCCTCCATCCCCCACCCACCAGGCTTCTAAGAAAGCTCTGAGGAGGAACCTCCTGGCCCACTCCTGGCCAGCCGTCTGGGCCCCGGATCCTGGGGTGCATGGCATGTTGGCCCCACAGTCACGACCTGTGTTGGTAATCCTTACAGCAGGCCTTGGAACACAGGCCTCTTTATCCCCATTTCACAGATGGTGAGCTGAAGCTAGGGGAGGGGAAACAGCCAGTCCAGGAGAGCAGAGAAGGCACAGAGAAAGGACTGGACCTGCAGGGCTCACTCCAAACCCCACGGTCCCCAACAGGGTTGGGAAATGGCAGGTCACAGAACCATGTTTCCCTTTCCACGATCCTCATGTCTGCTTGGATGGGGACCCGAGATATGGGGCACTGGGATCCGACTGTCCTCCACTTCTCTAGCAGCCAGCCCAGGGCCTGAGCACTGGCCAGTGTTCCTCCATTGAATAAATGAAGGAGCCCAGAGCCTCCCAGGGCTTGGGATACAGAGGGTCCTGCCAGGACCTCTGATCATCGCAGGGTCTCACCCCAGCCCTCGGGCTCCTAAAGAGGAACCTCTACAGCCACACCTTCTGTTCCTTTTGTTTTTTTATTAAAAAATAGATCCAGAAAATATACACACTTCCGCCCACACGCCAGAATGGGCTTTGAGGAGGTCAAAGCGCAATGGAGAAGAGGCAGAGGGATGAGAAGAGCCAGATGGGTCCTGGGTGCCCAGGCTTTGGAGAAAGGAGGTGCCCCCAGCCAGCCTAGCCAGGTCTGCCCCTGAGAGATCAGAGTCTGGGCCAGTGGAACAGGGATAGGGCAAGTGGAATGGGGAGGCAGCCCCCAGCTAGAGCAGAGGTGGCCAAAAGCAACTGGGAGCACAGAGGGTGAGACAGGGCCTGCCTGGGGCTGCTGCCCACAGAAGGTCCCATGACCTCGTCCTCCCCTTCCCAGGGACTTGGCACTCCCTAGTCTTCTCTCCAGCCTGTCCTCCATGGGCCCCAGCGGGCCTTCCG
The DNA here is from genome assembly GCA_003697995.1 of Taxidea taxus jeffersonii. Lineage (NCBI taxonomy): Eukaryota > Metazoa > Chordata > Mammalia > Carnivora > Mustelidae > Taxidea > Taxidea taxus. The sequence continues at coordinate 14,845 of RCUC01112193.1, read as the reverse complement.
GGCCACGGTGGCCACACTCAGGCATTGATAGCCTTCCAGCGCTCACTGTCTGTGCTGTTGATGCTACCCGTGTGACAGGGCATGGAAGCGATGTCATCCAGGTAGGCCACCCCACCGGCTGAGTCAAACTGCGTGCTGGCAGCTCCCGCCGTGTCCGGGCCCTCCCGCCGGGCCACAGCGTAGGGCTGGGGCAGGTGCACATCTGGTTCCTCCGTCTCGTCCACTTGGCATTTGTAGGAGAAGAGGATCTTGGGCTCCGAGCTGGTGGGGAGGAGAGAGGGGGCGGTGGAGCCCCACTGTCTGGTCAGAATAGGCTTCCTTCTCCAAACAGTAAGCCTTGCTGCCCAATGGCTGCCCCAGGAGGTCCTCAAAGCTTGGACTCTGGAGTCCAATGGGACCTGTTTTAAAACTCAGCCCACGGGTGAGCTTGGACAAGGACACATTTCTCACTTGCCTGTTTCTCACTGTAAAATGGGTACAACTCTGACCTCAAGAGGCTCGTAGCAGAGGGTAAACAGAGGTAAATTCTGGCCCGAAGGGCTCAGCAAACACCAGTGGCAACCTCCACCATTGCAGCTTTTATGACCACCTACTTGGTGCTCTCCTGGGCCATGTTGCTGAGTAGGGAGAGGGCAGGTAGAAGGTGGTCCTTCAATACTCAGGGTAACTCTGGCAGGGAACCGCTCTACGCAATTTGCAAAAAGGAGCCCAAGGCCAGGGAGATAAACGCGTGTGCAAGGTCCCACACAGATCAGGGCTGGGCTGATGAGAGCCAATCTAGCCCCCCCTACCCTCCTCTGATGCCTTGCCCACCCCCCTCCGGTCCCCCACCACCTCTTCAGATCCAGCTTTTCCACCACATCAGAGACCCAGGACCCACGTCCTTAGCAACCCTGTCTCCCTGACACACCTCCAAAGACAAACAGGCACCAACGTGCACCTCCCCCATTATCCACTCCACGCCAGCCTCCCGCAACCCTGCTCCCCTTCCCAGCATCCGGGAGCATGGTGATTTGTGTCTTCTTTGCTCCCTGTCAGTGCGTGGCAGCTGCAGCGCTGCCCGACACCTAATAGGTGCTCAGTGAATGCTTGCCGAAAGAGTGAGCAGAGTGCTCTAAAATGAAAAGCAAGCAAGTGTAGAACACTATGCATAGACACTCTCTTGTGGGGAAAGTGTATATGCCTGTGTGTGTTGCATATAGAATGTGTATATGCATGTATGTGCATGTATGTGTCTATATGCATATGTGTTTGTGCACGCGTGAGTACAGACATATACACACACCATCTGTCTCATCCTTCCCAGTGCCTGAACTGGGTGGGAGTAGGGAGGGGCGGGACCCTGAGGCGGAGGAAGCGCCCGCGCAGGGAGCTGGGGGCGCAGTTCCCCAGGCAGCCACGCGGGGGCGCCCGTGGCCCTCAAACCAGCAGCCCCTGGGTGGTGAGCAGGGCACCGGCTACCACACACCCCCACCTCCGTCTACGCCACACCCCCCATCCCGGTGGGAAGACTCACCCAAAGAAGCCCCGCAGGAAGGCCACGTAGATGAGGGGCGCAAAGAAGCTGAAGTAGAGAAATGTGGTGGCATCTACACAGCTGGGGGCGGGGCAGGAGGAGCGGATCAGGGAGGGGCCTCCTCTGAATGGAACCTGGGCTTAGCCTCCCCTGCCCGCCGCTCCCAGTCCCGCCTCGCCCCACCTACCAGAGCCCCTCGATGATGTCCGCGCAGAGCAGCGCACTTCCCAGCCCCTGTAGCAGGTTCAGCAACGCCAGAATGCCCGCATACACATAGAAGCTCCTTCGTGCTGGAGGGTTGGGGACCTTGAGGCCCTGCCCTTGCCTCCACCCTTCATCCCCAGCGTGTCCCCTGAAGCCCTTCTGGGCCTCCAAGAGGACCCCTCCCTCTCACCAAGGGCTCTCAAGCAGAAGACCCTCCCTTGCACCCAGCCCGGTCCCAGAGCCACCCACTGGCTGCTTACAAGGCAGGGAGATGCGCTCCTTCAGTGGGGTCTTGGGAAGCACGACCACCAGAGAGTAGACCTGAAGAGACAGAGCAGGGCTGAGAAGGATGCTGGGGACACGGAGCCCAGAGCTAAGCCCGGGACCAAGACATACAGGCCCCTGTGTCGGGCTCTGAGGCATGCAGCCAGCCCCAGGGTGCCAGGCCCAGAAAGGGGGTAGGGCCCCCTCTGCCTCACCAGGAAGAAGAAGCAGGAGCTGACTAGCCAGAACTGGCGGCCCCCATGCCCATAGATGTTGAAGTCCTCAGCTGACAGGTGGGCGTCAGGGTACAGGATCTCCAGCGTCCCCTGCAGGGGCAGGCAGGGGATGGCCTCAGTCTCCTGCCACCGGGAAATTCTGGGGTCTCCCTAATACAAAGCACTCAGAGCTCTCCACCACAGCAAGCCCAGCTCTCTGGCCTGGCCTGCTCCAGACTGCTTGTGGCCTCGCTCTACTCCCTATCCACCTGGCTCCAACACCCAGAGGAGGCCCTTGCTGTGGAGCAGGGAACTGAGCTCGGCAGGAGGTAGCTGCTGCCAACCCTAGGGAAGGAATCTCTACATGTACAGCTCTCAGTGTGGTCTGCAAACCTGTATGCTGCTGTGACAACAGTAGGTTCCAAGCATCCTCCCCACCCCCACCCCGGCCTACTGGACTGGAATGTTTTGGGGGACGGGGAGAACCTGCCTTGTTAATAAGCACCCTAGGGAATTCAAACCTAGACCCAGAGCCAGGGAGCAGAAGATGCTCAGCCCTCAGTGACCCCAACCTCCTCTAGGGAGCGCCCCTAGCTGCCCCTGCCCCCCGCCTCCCTTTACCTGGGTGACCGAGTAGGCCAGGGACAGCACCGTGGTGATGGCCAGCACCCGCTTGATGCTTGACTTGCTCTCCAGGTGACCTGGAAGAAACGTGCTGGTCAGGGAGCGGGGAGCCAGCCAGGGGAGACCGTGGTAGGGTTGGTTCCCACTAGGGAGGGACAGGGAGAGCGCTGGCCCCAGCAGCACACGCACCAAAGGCAAGGCCCAGGATGACCACGCTCAGCTCGATGGCCAACAGGAAGAAGCGGGTAATCTCCCACAGGATCTGGACACAGAGTGGGCAGAGTGTCAGCCTGGGGGCCCGGTCACCCCTCTCCCCAGCGCCCCACATCCCCCCACCCTTGTCAGCAGGCCCAGCCACACCTTATCAGCAACAGTTGCAGCATCCGAGGTGCTGACCGTCATGGACACCACGGCCCGGGCGATGCCCACCAGCGCCACCACAAACACCTGGTGGGCAAGAGTGGGGATGCTATGATGGGGTCAGGGAATGAGACCACTGTGAGGCACAGGGCATCATAGGAGCCTCAGATTCTCTGAGAACGGAAGGATCCCAAACTTAGAGTTAGGAGTGGGATGCGGGAAGGTGGAGTGACCCTACATGGCCGGTACCCTCTGCCTGGCCTTTCCCTCTCAGGCCTCAGTTTCCTGGCTATGCTGGCAGCCTTAGAATGGCTAATGGGGGGACATGGTAGAGCCCCACAGCCAGGCTCAAATGCCAGCCCTGCTGCTTCCTGCCTCTATGACCTCAGCCAAGGAACTGCATCTTCGTGCCTCAGTTTCCTCATCTATGAAATGGGGTGAAACTAGCGCCTACTGTATTTGATGGCTGTGAGGAGCAAATGGGTAAATCGATGTAGCGGAAGCAAGCCTGGTAGCTGGTAAGGGCTGGTTACACGTTTTCCTTCAGTGTCATCATATTAGCACTTTTAATCCCCAGCCAATGGGGAGGGGGGGAGGAGGCTGCAGAGAAGAGACCTCAGAGACCCTGGGGAAGACTACTGCCCCAGCCCATCTCGCAGAAGTGCCTGCACTCAACATCAGTGGATTTTGTCAACCTGGTATCCACTCCCTCTCTGCAACAGCCTCCTTCCTCTCCCTGCTGCTCATGTGGCTCAGGGGTAGGGGGGTGGGGGGGGTCTTGACCCAAATTCAGGGACTGGCCTGTAACCCAGGGCTGGCCATTTGGCACATGCCATTCCATGATTTGGGGATGGGGTGGGACCCAAGGGAGTCTAGTGACAGGCACAGCTAGGACACCAGGTGCAGCCACTGGAAAGGAAGCTGGTGGGGCAGGAGGGTTGAGGGGAGCAGGTTGCAAGCCCGGAGCTGCTGGGCTGCCTGGCTCCATGAGCATGAGACTGCTGACAAGGCCAATGGAGAGACCCCAGCTGAGGGGAGACTGAGACTGTGCCCCCAGAGTCTTGTGGAACCCCTAAATCCAGCCAGTCTGAAGCCCCGGGACTTGTCAGTTTCTCCATTAATACATTCCCTCCAGCTTCTGTGTTTCACTTGTTTTCTGATACATGTAAACACAAGAGCCCAGATCCATACACAGTCTGTCCTTTGTGCCACAAAACCTGTGTGGAACCCCTGGGGAGGCTGACACCACTCAAGAGGACGGGCTGTAGAAGCAGCCAACTGCTGTGTGCCTACTATATGCCCGGCTGCCAGCGGGCTAGGGCTAAGTGCACAGTCTTCTCTGCTGCTCACAGGCACACAGCAGGCCACAGGCTAAAGCAGGCCCAGCGCACATGATGTGGGAAGGAGGGCACCGAGGAACAGAGAGGCCAAGCCACCAGTCCAAGGTCATTCGGCACAGCTGGGGTCTGGAGGCAATCTGCCTGAGCCAATGCTCACCACTGTCTCCTGAGCTCTCTAGAAAGAAGTCCCCAGGAATAAGAGAGGGCAGGGGTAGTGCTCAGTCCCCTGGCACTGCCTCATGGAGGTGACAGTGGGCATTCTTCTGTCAGCAAGCATCTCTTCCCCTGCCCTCTACAAACGGCTTCCCAGTTTTCCTCCAAGGGCCACCACCCTCTGCAGTGCACATGGCCTGGCTGAGTTGACCCCATCCTCCCAGCCCCAGAGTGCCCCTTCCCTGCTAGTCACAGAGATTGGTTCAGGGACCAACAGGGGATCCAAGGCAGGCTGGTCAGAGGGAGTCCCAGGTCTACACTAGCACCACCAGGAAAGCGGTCCTCTTCCACTGGCATGGGCAGGGAGACAGGATGTCAGCTCACAGCTGCTCTTGGCTCTTTTGGACACCGGCAAGGGAGAGTTCATCTGAGATGAACCCTGAGGATGTCTGTTTACCCCTGGATCCAGCCAGGTCTGAAGCTGGACTTCATCATAGAAAGTTAATAATTCCCCTTTTCACCTACGACGGTTGGAGTTAGGTTCTTCTGCCATCAGTTGGGAGTGAACTCACCAGGATGTAGAAGGTGATAAAAATGGGGCTAGAGGTGACACGTATCTTGGCCCGAGCGAACGGAAGCTTCCAGAGCAGGAAGATGAAGAAGAGCACATTGGGGATGAGCAGCAAGAGGTCCCAGTACCGGACCCTAGCAGATGGGGACAGAAGCCAGCCCCCTGGTAAGGTTCTGTCTGCAATCCCCTGTCCCCGACCCCATCATACACATCACACCCATGCATGCATGTGTATGTGCACACACGGGAAACCCACTCAGAGCCACGGCCGGCCTCACCTGGAGGTTCCGATATCCTCATAGAGCAGCAGCAGACAGCTATGTGGCACGCTGATGTTGGGTGCAATGGGTGGGGGCAGGGCTGTGCTCCCGTTGGCCCAAATCACCTCTTCCAGGATGTCCATCCTGCCAGCAGCCGGCCCTGGGGGAGTGAGAGCCCCCACGTGAGTAGCGCAGCCACTGTGTGGCCTTGGGTCTCTGGTCTCAGGTTCCCAGTAGATCCCAAGAGTGGTTACCTACCGTGGGCCGGTGGACCACTCTCCCCTCGACCAGGCGGAAGGTGAGGTGTGGCTCCCCCACATGCCACAACACAAGCCCGGGACAGGGGCCCAGTCGTCTACCTTGGCCTCTGTCTCATGACCCCCACACAGTAAAGAGACCACCCCCCAGTGACTGAGCCTTCCTCTGTGCCAGGCACAAAAAAGCCGGCTACTCGGCATGACCCCAGCTCCTCCCCCGGATCCTGGGGGTCTGGGAGATAGACAGGGAGCAGGGGGGCGAGGTCCCTGTGCCCCTGGAAGGAGACTGACGAGAGCGTCCACCCTGGGAGGCTGTGGTGGGCACTGAAGTGAGGTCTAGCGCCCCCTACAGCCCGCACGCTGCAGTCCTCCGCGCACAGCCCACGGGAGGAAGGCAGGGTACTGACATTGTGCAATCACGCAGCCACTGAGCCCCCAGAGCTGGGCACCATGTGCACCTCAGGCGGACCACACCCCTTGCCATCCTCTACTGCCTCCCTGGAAAGGGAGACGCAAATCGGGGGGACACGCACTGTGCCAGGAAGACACACAGGTCTCCAACTGGAGAAGGGGAGGAAAGGAGAGACAGGGCAGAAGCCCCGCCAACCCCCTCCCCCCCCACTCCCCCTACCCCGGGCAGAGGGAGCTGTGTCTGCGAAGGCAATGATAGGGAAGCTGCTGGGGGGCATGGGAGTCGGCAGGGGAACCCACATCCAAGAGCCTCTGAATGAGAGGTGAAGAGTCCAGCCTAGAAGACAGGAGAGCTGGCAGCCTGGGGCCCTGGGAGCTGCCCTGGACTAGACAGGCTCCCAGGTTGCTGGACTCTCAGGGATGGACCAAAGCTGGGACTGCACTGACAGCAGCAGGGACTTCCCTGGGGAGCTCAGGGGGGTGCAGGGCAGGCGAGCCTGGTGTGGCCTGGGCATCAGGACATAACAGACGCCAGCGTTAAAATGATGACTAGAACAGATGAAGCCTTATGACCTGGAATCTCCACTTCTGGGTACATTTGTAACTGCCCAGGGCCAGCAATGGCCCAGATGCCCGCCATCAGCAGTACGCACACGTACGTGGTGCCATTCATATAAGCAATAGAACAGAAAGAGAAAGAACAGGCCACTTCCATGGGCGGCGACATGACAGGCCCTCACGGATAGGGGGCCAAGTGGGGCTAGCTACGAGTGCATGTGTGTGGCCTGAGCCACGCACAGACCCAGGGGAGGGTCACCTTTGTGGAGGATGGAGGGCATAGTTGGGGGGGCATACCAGCTTCTGGTGCTTGATGGGGGGGGGTACATAGGTGTGCTCACCATGGCAAAATTCATTGAGTCTGTGATCTATGACATTTCTATACTGATTTACACGTCAGTAAGTTTTAAAAAATTAGAAAGATGTGTTCTATTTACACTCTAAGAGCACAGGTCTCCCATTCAGCAAGGAGCAGGCTGGGCCGCTGGGCACCGTTGCAAGGATCTTCAGAGGCCATGGGCACCCGTGTCTGTGCTGTCACTAAGGCTACCCCTGAGTACCAGCAGGCCCAAGGTGAGGGCTGCAGGGGACGCAGGGCCTCCTAGCCACCATTCCAAGCCATGGAACACAAGTGCTGCCTCTGGCTGAAAAGAATAGGAAACCGAAGCAGATGGGCTGAGACCTGGGGCTCAGACTCCTCTGTCCTTCTCCTCAACAGGCCAGTCTCTGGCTCTGGGATCACATCCCCACCTGCAACTTGAGGCCAAACCAACAGGGACAAAAAACATATGCCCAACACATAGTAGGTCCAAAGAAAGGATGCATTCTTCATGCATTCTTCCACCAGCCAGGCAGCCAGCATGAAAACCATGTTAACGAGGAGTGAGACTGAACAACAGTAACACAGTAGAGACTACCAGGGTCCTCAACATCCACCCTTCCCTTTAATGCTGGAGCCCGTGGATTTTACCAGGATAGTGGCTATTTTCTGAGCTTCCATTGCCACTGTATGGCCACATGACCAAGTTTTATCCAATTGGAAATGAGTAATTAATTTAATGAGTTGGTCCATTTCAGGCCAAGCAAGTCCCCTTTTCAATTGCCTGGAATAGGGATGTGGTGACAGGAGCAACAGCAGCCATATTAGACCACAAAACTAAAACCTTGTATTGAGGATAAGAGAAATAAGGAAAAGTGTCTGGGTCCCAGACCAACATACCTCCAGGCATATCCTAGACAGCTTTAACACAGACAATCATGCAATACGCAGGAATAATCTTCTATCTTGTTATCCTGACCTTTGTTTCAACAGCTAAGCCAGAATCCCAATGAATATGAAGACGTACTGCTTTGAACTGGGTCGTCAGACAAGCTGACATTTGCACCAGATCTAAATAACTGAGAAGGAACCAGACTTGGGAAAATATGGACAAAGACCTGGGAGAGAACAGTGAAAGCAAATGCCATGAGGTACAAACAGGTTTGGCCTGTTCAAAGGGCAAGAAGCAGGCCAATGTGGGTGGTGGGGACATCAGAAAGGCTGGCAGGGCCAAGTCACACAGGACCATATGGCCACCTACAATGTGACTGCATTCTGAATGCAATGAGAAGGGTGTTACAAAGGCAGGTGACAGGGTCCCATGTCCACGTGGATAGGACCCCTCAGGCTAACATGGAACATGGAATGGAGCAGGGGGAAACTGGAGGCAGGGAGACCAAGGAGCCACTGTACCAGTGCAGGCAGGAGGATGGTGGCTTGACCAATGGCTGCAGTGGGGGTGGAGTGGAGGGATCTGGGATACCCTTGGGAGGGTCAGCCAACATGAGCAGCCCACAGACACCCCAAGGGAATGCGGGAAGAGAGCAAGAATGTGGTGACTTCTGGCCTGGCCCTTGGGTATTTTGTACCAGCTAGCCCAATGCTGCTAATGTATCCCCACCAGACACCGCCCCTTTCTCCCCAGCTATCAAGGTGCAATTTTATTCCAGGACCCCTCCATGATGCCCTGCTGCACAGGCAAGGGCCCCTCCCCTGGGCCAGAAGCTGAATCTTAACAACTAAGCCAGTGGCCTTGGGAAGGGGCAGTATGGAACAGAACCAGACACCTCAGTAGCACACAGGGGTTCTCCAAGTTGACATGGGGACAGTGGGGGTGGGGTGCTACAATTTTTCGTGGACAGGGTCCAAGGCTGCCACGTGTCCTGCAACACATGGGACAGCCCACCAAATGAATGATCGTCTTCCCCTTTGCCACCAGTGCCCCAAAGGGAGGCTCTGGTCCACGTGTGGAGGGGCGTTCTCCTTGCTAGTGCCATATTTAGGCAACAGCAGGTGATGAAATATGGGGTAAGTCTCCCAAGAAACATTTTCCTCGCTGACCATCAGACACCCTCCAGGAGGAAAGCCCCTTCTTGGCACCTGCATGGAGCCGTTGAGGGTATGCTGTGTGAACGTGGCCACAGTGAGCATGGAGTGTGCCATGCCCCCCAAGACTTCCGTGACCTGGGAGGATGACTGATAAGTGATCTGAGTTGAAGGAGACAGATTCCACTGCCCCCTCCACCCCTCACCATTCTCTGTGGAGCAAACTTCAGGTCCCAACAACCCAACACCAGCTCTGGCCTAGGTCAGGGTATCAAGCAGTCCTAGGAGGGGCAGGCCCCAGAGGGCAGGCCAAGCACCCAGTAACCGCTGAGAGACCGAGAGGTCTCTTGTGGCAGGAAGAAAAAAAAAAAAGCCAGTGAGGATGACCAGGGCCAACCAGCAGGAAGAATCAGATAGACTCTGATGGGGGAAGGAAGCATCACTTGGCTTTGCCTGTCCAGCTCCCCATTTTTCTGGCAGGGGAACCTCAGCTCTCCGGGTCTCTGTCCATGAAATTGAGGGACAGCTGACTCAAGCTCTTCACAACGCTGGAGGAGTGTGCTCATGATCTAAGCCTGGCCAATCAGGATGCTCCACTGTCCCCGCCAATGAGAATCAGCATAGGACTTGCTGTAATTGCTAGGAACAGATACTTTCTGCTCCAAGTGTCATGATACTAGAGAGCTAGACCACTTTGACCCCACATGTGGCTACCCACCTGAGAATAAAGCCAACACAGAGGGATGCAGAGCTGAGAGGCAGATGGAAATCCATCCCAGGACAGAGCCTCATCTGAGCTCCTGGATCTAGCCAGACTTGAAGCTAGCACTACCCCTGCACTTTCTTTTTAGGAATAAAATCCCACAAATTCCCTTCTCTGCTTAGGTCCAGTTGAGTCTGATGTCTCTAATTCACTAAGGAAAACCTTCTGGCTGACAGGGGTTATGGAGTCGGACAGATTTGGGTTGCACTTCTGGCTCAGCCATTATGTGGCTATGTGACCTTGAGTGAGTCATTTCCCCTCTCCCCCTGTCACAGGAACAAATAACACCTTCCCAACAAAGTTGCCAGGAGGATCAAACAAGAACAGAGAAGTAAATGCCTTAAAAAAGTCACACCTTGGTAACTGCTGCTTTTTTTCCCAAGAGGAAGGCAGGGAAGGAAGAAGGGTTCCGTTGGAGGGCAAGAGCCCCTTTGGAAGGAGACTGCTCCACCAGTGCCCCCTGCTGACTCAGTGGCTGCAGCAGACACACTCCCTGAGCCCTCCCAGCCTGCTAGGGAAGTACTTCTGTTATCTCTCAGTCAAAGCTCCAGGCCTCCCAGCCACCTGCCAGGTTGTCCATTTCCAGTGCCCAGGCCCCCAAGTGGTGACTTGCCAAGTGCCCGTCTCCGGGAGCCAGTTTCTCTACCTATAGATGGAAGGTTCTGGGCTCCATCTAGAGCTACGCTTCTCATACCTGAATGTCATGAACGTGCAGATTCTGATTCAGCAGGCCAAGGGCGGGGATGACGGCCCACATTGCTAATATGATCCCAGCTGTTGCCTTTTCTCTGCTGGTCAAAGAAGCACTGTTGGCTTATGAGGCTGTTGGCCTTACCAGAATTGCCACTATGTGTCAAAGCTTGTAAAATAACTGAAGCAACAGATAAAAAATAAAACAACAATGCACACTACCCTTAGACACAGGCCTAAGTGCTTTACACACGTAGTGACACTCTTAACTATCACACCATCTCTGCGTGAGATGGAACTACTCTTGTGCCCATTGTACAGAGGGGGAAAGGAGAGGCACAAGAGGGTTAAGTCACTGGCCCCATATTCTCCTCCCCCCACCTTGGGCAAGCTCCTGGGCTTGGGAGCAGAAGCCTGGGTGGTGACAGAGAAGTAAGGGGTCTGCAAGCTCAGGAAATCAGGGACAGTGGATAGGACAGGGGACAGGAGATGGTAGGAAGGCTGGCTGAGGGCAAGAAGAAGTAAAGCCCAGATTCGAGGAATGGGAAAGGGAATTTGCAGAGGAGTTTCGTGGAGGCTGAGTGGCTTAAGGCAAACCCAGGTCTTTCAGGACCAGGGAAACCGGAACAGACTGTTTCTTCCACCTGGGAGGGACTTTCCTGACCTTGTTAACATTCCAGAGGCCATCTTCCCACTCACCACTTGGGCCTCCAGCTCCCTCCCACCCTCCCTCTGTGGCCAGCCTATGGGGCAGGACCCCAAGCTGGCTGCAGTCACACAGTGACTGGCAATGAGCACCTGGAGAGGGTCTTGCCTTCTCTGGGCTTCAGCTTTCCCATCTCTCATCTGTGCAATGGGGTTAACCAGGACTGAATGGAATACCCGGGGAAAGACAGAAAGCCCCGAGCAAAAAGAGAGAGGCTATACTTCGTAGTTGCTGCAATGCCCCCTCAGTGCTTCTGACCCCTAGCAGACAGGTGAGATTCTAAATTCTGGAAACAAAACAGATTAAGAAGGCTCCATAGGACAGACGCCAGCCCCTCATCCTTCAGGTTTGCAGGTGTGGGGAGAGGAACGCTGTTCCAGACAGGCCACTCTTGGTAAACTGCCAGCAGCCGAGGCAAGAGCCCCCAGGATGAAGGGAAGCCCCTCCTGATTTGCCCCCTGCCTGCTGCCCTGCCTCATGCCTTCCATCCTCCAGCCCACTGGCTTCCACCTTGTTCTCCAAGATGCTAAGCTTCCTTCTACCTCAGGGCTTTTGTGCTGGCCCTTCTGCTGGTCTCATCACTCAGACCACCTCCTCAGCCACCTCCTCAAAGCCCTCCTTAACCATCTCTCTCAGCTAGCCCACCCTGTGTTTTCTTTACAGCACTTGGCCTCCATCTAAGTGGATCTTTATGTGTTTACTGGCTGCCCACCCCAGGCATGCTCAAGACCCAATCCTCTAGAGTAGCGCCTGGTACACAGTAAGTTCTCAACAAAATGTTACAATGGGGACAGATGAACCTCCAGCAGAGAGCAGCCAAGCCCTTCCAGGGCAGCGGGAGAAGGATCACCTGGGAAGACCCTCAGCCCCATCACTACCACAGAGGCAGAAAGCAAAGTCCCCCTCCACCCTCCTTCCCCTGGTCCCATGGATGCAGCACTTCTGAGCCTCCCAGAAGGCCCCTCCTGCCACAGCAGCCCTAGCCACATAAACACCACCTCCTGCCCCTCTCGGGCTGCTGAAGGCCACAGCAAAGTTGGAGGCAGGGCCTGTCCCCTGTCTGTCTGTAGACCGAGGCACAGGCCCAAATGCAGGGCCACTGACTCTAGACTCTTCCTGCACAGTCTCAAGCCACTGGGTCCACGATCCCTGCTGGCTGGCCAGCCCCGGCGCTGCGCAGCTGTATGTGTGCTCACTCCCCCTCCCCGAGCGCTCTGCCACCCCTACCCGTCTGGGCCTTCCCATTACCCGTCGCCTCTTCCTGTGAGTCCTCACCCAGGGGGCCCCCTTGGCCCTCTGAAACTTCTCCAAGGGGGGATCCTCTGAGGCTGCGCCCTGAGCGGGAAGGGGTCACTCCCGTAGGAAGGAGAGGCGACAGGTGGGCCCCGGTCAAGCTGTGGGGATGGCGGTGGAGGTCCCGGTCAGCTCCCGGGTCTCCCGCAGCTGTCGCGGGTAGTCACTAGATGCACCCAGGCTCTGGGTGCTCCCTGCCAGGCCAGGGGGCGTCCCGGCAGTGGCGGTCCCAGCCACGGAAGAGGGAGGGGGCACCCAGCCCCGCGGTAGGGCGTCAGGACAGGCGGCGACGGGGCTCCCCTCCAGGTGTGGCGGGAGAAGGTTCCCTCCTTACCTGAGGGCCCCGGGCAGTGCTCAGGCCCCGCCGCCCGGGCCCCTCATTCGCCAACGCAGAGAGCGCCGACAAGGCGCAGGCCCGCGGAGTCCCAGCGCCCCGGGCAGGCTGCGGGGCCAGGGAGAGTCGCGCAAGAGTCGCAGGCAGCCGGCTCCGCAGAAATGGGAGGCCGGCAGGAAAGAGGAAACGCGGTCAACGCACCGGGCCCACCGGCCCCCAAAGAGCAAGCAGCCTTTCCCGGCAGCGGCGACCGTAAAGCACGAGCGTCCTTTTCGTTCGCTCAAAACTGCGAAAACACCCACAGCCCCTACTTATAGCACTCAGGCCCGCCCCCCAGACCCCAGTAGCCTATAGAAATGGAGCTCCACCAAAAAGAGGGCGCAAGCCGCGGAAAAAGCCAATTAGATCTCTAAGAGGCGGGGCGACCCGCTGACCTCTTAAAGAGACAGGAAGCTGAAACTGCGGGGGAGGAAAGCAGCGCCAGGGTAGGGAAGCTGCTGCGTACCTTGCTCTGAAGGCGGCCAGGATCGCGGACCCAAGAGCCGAGGACGCTACTGCGTCTTGGCCCCCGCGCCTGCCAGCTGTCAGCAGCTGTCAACGGACCCTCTCGCTCCAGCCTGCGCTCCTCCTCCCGGGCCGGGCCGCGGCCCGACAGTCCAGGGAGGAGCCTCCGAGGACCGCCCCTTCGCGTGCCACCGCCTCGGGCGCCCCACCGCGGCTGTCGGGCCGGGTGACCTTTGGTCACCTGGCTGAGGAAGGAAGGATAGGGACAACCCCTCACCCGGAACGACGCGCTTCTACAGCACGCCACGCTGCCTCCACGTCCACCATCAAAGCGTGCTGGCATCCGGGTTTCAGGCACTCATTTTCACAACAACCTTGCAGGGCGGTTATTATTAGTCGCCTTTTCAAAGGAGGAACCTGCGGCTTAGAGACGTTAAATAACTTGCCCAAAGCCACACAACTAGGAAGTGGCAGAGCCTGGACGCCGGGGATTTGAACAGCTCCTGGTCTCATCTCTTAACTTCGACGGTTCTTCAGGCAACTTCCTCTGGGAAGCCTTCCGCGATTGCCCCATCCTTGCGCTTCTGACATCTACGCTGTGTTCTTGGCGGGCTCTCTTCACGCTGGCCCTGCGTGGCCCTCCCGCGTCTGAGTCCTCCTCTCCCGCCCATTCCCCTCCTCAGTCAGCATGCTCCAGCCTACAGTGCTTTCTGTTTCTCTTCTCTGAATATACCAAAGCTTGTCCTGCCTCCCTCTTGGCACCTGTCCCATCTGGCTGGTTCCTTGTCACATGACCTCCTTCCTGACTCCCTAGCTGAAGTAACTGTGCAGTCTCTGTCACATAATGCCCCTTTATTTCCTTCCAAGCACCATCTCTCTAACATGATTATATTCATTTACTTGCTTCCTAGTTCATCAGCCACCCTCCACTAGAATTGTCAGTGTCATGAGGACAAAACCATGTTTGTCACATTCCTTTCAACATCCTGGCGCCTGGTGCAAATTGTAGACACCCACTTATCACAGTAACCCCAAGACACACACCCCGTGATGACACAGCTGCTTCACAGTTGGGCTGGAATGAGATTGGCACCATTCTTCTAAAACAGGAGAAGGAAGTCACCACCTCATTACGGTTTGGGATTCGGTTAGTCTGGGACTTTTCCAGCCTGGACCGTGGTCAGCTCAGTGTGCACAGTTTCTGTAGGTGCCAAGAGGGGCTGTGCTCCAGGCTGATGCCTGCCTTCCTAAAGGGGCTGTGTGGGGAGTCAAGGTCAACTTCTGGAGCTGCCAAGAAGCTAAGAGCATCACCACTATTCACATTTAATTGGCAAAAACAAGTCCTAGGCCACTCCTAACCTCCAGGGGGCAGGAAACGTCCCTCCTACCATGTTCCAGGAAGAAGAAATGGAATAACTGTGACCAGACCAAAAGACTGTGTGTGTGTGTGTGTGTGT
>RCUC01112190.1:0-11589 GCA_003697995.1 Taxidea taxus jeffersonii | reverse complement strand
TGAGGGAGAGAGAGAAGCAGGCTCCCTGCTAAGCAGGGAGCCCAATGCATGGCTCGATCCTGGTAACCCAGGACCATCACCCGAGTGGAAGGCAGAAATTCAACTGACTGAGCCATCCAGGCACCCCTGCCCTTTTAAAAGACATTTTCATTATTAGTTGGGACGCTTTTAAGGTGGGGTGGCTTTACTCACTATCCTATTAATGGCATTTAAAGAACTCATTTTGCACTTTAAGGTTGTAGTCCATCAATCTTTCTGGTCATCTGGTCAATTAATATAGTTATAATTCATGACATTTTTTAAAACTACTTTTAATGTTAAACAAGCTTTGGGAATGTAAACTTGTTTTAGGCTTGAGACAAGATGGCGGAGAAGTAAGAGGCGCTGTTTCAAATGGTCCCCTAAAGTGAGCTGATTATCTACCAAAGAACTTTGATCACCCATTAAATCAGCCTGAGATTAGAATTATACACTTCTGGATCTCTACAAGGGGAGAAGATGCCAGTGGACAGGTAAAGTGGAATGGGAACATCGGACTGATATTGGAAGATAAACAAAAGGGTGAGGGAGCCACCAAAAGTGACCCATTGGAATAAGCAGAAGGCACACTCTCTCTGACACGCAAGTGTAGTTGGGAAATCATGTCTGTCTTCATGATGCAAGATGTGACTTGGGTGTTCCATTCTACACCAACTGGTTCTTCAGAGTCCAGTATATGATACTTTCCAGGTACTGCAATACACAATTTGGAAAACACTCCCATCTGCCTGTACAGTGGTAGTGGTAAGATTGTTTTTTTTGACAGGCTTCCTTCTCAGAGTAAAATACATGGCACTTTCCTGAAACTGTCACCCAGACTTTGCACAGTGTTTCCTTCATTAAGATGATGTTGATTGAAGCTGCCAGTCTGACAGGGATGCTTCTTCGAGTGAAGTATAAAGCACATTGCTTAGGTCCCTGCATGTTCATTTGAAATTGCTTCTATCTTCATGAAGCAAGGTTCTATAGGAGTGACCCTTTGCCAACAGACTGCAATGTCCTACTGCCAAACATGGCATGCCCTATGTCCTTTCACTCCCAGGTTTGAATGGGCATCTACTTTTGGGAGAGATGATATTAGGTGAAATGTGGTTTCTCTCCCTTGTTGTTACTCAGAGTTACATTTGTGGCAATTTGTTTCCCTCTCCGTGAATCCTGGTATTCGTTGAACATAAACTTCTGCACATACTTCATCTTTCTAGGTAAGATTAACTCAGATTTCCTTATGCTCCATTCACCCTTTAGAATTTGCGCCCATCCTCTGACAAGGCCATGTTTGTTGAAGGATGATCTCTCCACAGTGTTGTTTGAGTTGAAAGGTGCCTTCTCAGCAGACTTGTTTCTCACTCACAGTGAAGTGCATGACATGTTCCTCAAGCTTTCACATGCACTTGTGAAAATGCTTCTGTCTTCCAGATTGCTGCTGGTTTTAGGAACACCTTTTCAACACAGTGCTGCCTCTTAGCCTTATGCACAAAGCACGCTCTCTCTCTAACTTCCTAGCCTAGTTCAGAAATGTGGTCTCTCTTTATGAAGGAAGATGTGCCTTGAAGATCCATTCTACATGAAGTGGTTCGCCAGAGTCCACTATATGTTATTAACCATTTGCTGCACCACACACGTTGGCTAACACTACCGTCTGCTTGTGATGTGGCAGTGGAAGATGGTTTCTTGACAGGATTCCTTCTCATAGGTATGGACAGGGCACTTTGCTGATCCTATCACGGAGATAGGTTCCATGTTCAAGAATTATAACCATGGAAATTGCTTTACACACAGCAAACTGTCTTCAAGTTAATATATGGCACTTTGCTTAGGCTTCTTCAAGTACATTTGAAGTCGCTTCTGTCTTCATGAAACAAGGTTTTAGTGTAAAGACGCATGCTGCACACATTTGCGTCTCCCAACTAAGTACATGGCACTCTCTGCCCCTTCACTCCCAGGTTTGAATAGGCTTGCACCTTTCAGAGAATCGATGTTGGCTGAGATGGGTTTCTCTTGTATTGTTTCTCACTGTTACATTCATTGCAATTTACTTTCTGTCTTCGAGAAATGAGGTGATCTTTGAACTTAGCCATGTGCTCACACTTCAGCTTCCTTGAGGAGATCCCTTCAGTTTTTCTTATGCTTTCTACACACTGTTGAACACCGGTCTGCCCTCTGGAAGTCCATGTTTGTGGATGGACAGTTTCTCTACAGTGATGTTTCAGATGAAATGTACCTTTCCAACAGACTTGTTTCTTCCTCACTGGGATGACACATTCCTCAAGCGTTCACACACACTTTTGAAAATGCTTCTGACTTCTGGATCGATGTTTTTTTTTGGGGGGGGGGGTGTATTTTTTTCAATACAATTTGCCTCTTAGCCGTCAGCAGAAGGCACTTTCCTTAGGCTTCTTCATATATATTTGAAATCATGTCTATCTTCATGAAACAAGATTTTAGTGGAAAAACACATGCTACACACACTTATATCTCCCAGCCAAGGACATGGCCCTTTCTGTGTTCTTTCGCTCCCAGGTTTGAATAGCCTCCCACCTTCAAGAGAGATGATGTTAGCTGAAATTCGATTTCTCTCCCATGTTGTTTCTTAGGGATACATTCATGTCTGTTTCCTTACCCTCTTCATGAAACTAGATATTTTTTGAACTTAACCTTTTGCACACACTTCATCTTCCGAGGTATGATTATTTCAGTTTTCCTTATGCACCATACACACGTTTTATGTAAGTGTATCCTTGGCAAGATCATATTTGTGCAAAAAGTTTTTCTAGAGTGTTGTGACCTGAATGGTGGCTTCTAAGCAGACTTGAGCCTCCCCCACAGTGATGTCCATGAGTCGGTCGACAAGTTTTCACACACACTTTTAAAAAGGATTTTATTTACTTATTTGACAGACAAATAGCACAAATAGGCTGAGAGGCAGGCAGAGAGAGAGAGGGGGGGGGAAGCAGGCTGCCTGCTGAGCAGGGAGCCTGATGCGGGGCTCGATCCCCGGGCCCTGAGTTCATGACCTGCGCTGAAGGCAGAGGCTTTAACCCACTGAGACACCCAGGTGCCCCTCACACACACTTCTGAAAAGGCTTCTGTCCTCAGGATGGATGCTCTTCTTGTAGCCGGGTTTCTCTCCACTGTTGATAGGCATAAGCAGAAGGCACACTCTCTCTGACATGCAAGTGTAGTTGGGAAATCATGTTGGTCTTCATGATGCAAGATGTGACTTGGGTGTTCCATTCTACAGCAACTGGTTCTTCAGGGCCCAGTATATGTTACTTTCCATGTACTGCAATACACAATTTGGAAAACACTCCCATCTGCCTGTATGGTGGTAGTGGCCCCACTGGTTTTTTTGACAGGTTCCTTTTCAGAGTAAAGTACATGGCACTTTCCTGAAACTATCACACAGACGTTGCAGTGTGTTTCCTTCTTCAAGATGATGTTCATTGAAACTGCCGGTCTGACAGGGACACTTCTTAGAGTAAAGTATAGGGCACATTGCTTAGGCCCCTGCATGTTCATTTGAAATTGCTTCTGTCTTCATGAAGCAAGGTTCTAGAGGAAGGACGCTTTGCTAAGAGACTGAAATCTCCTAGTGCCTAGACATGAGATGCCCTATGTCACTACACTCCCAGGTTTGCATAGGATTCTACCTTTCGGAGAGATGATGTTAAGTGAAATGCGGTTTTCCTCCCTTGTTATTACTTAGAGTTACATTCGTGGCAATTTGCTTCCCTCTCTGTGAAACCTGATATTCGTTGAGCATAACCTTCTGCACATACTTTGTCTTTCTAGGTAAGGTTAATTCAGATTTTCTTATGCTCCATTCATCCTTTAGAATTTGCGCCCATCCTCTGACAAGTCTATGTTTGTGGAAGGATGATCTCACCACAATATTGTTTGAGTTGAAAGGTCCTTTCTCAGCAGACTTGTTTCTCACTCACAGTGAAGTACATGACATGTTCCTCAAGCTTTCACATGCACATTTGAAAATGCTCTGTTCCAGATTGCTGCTGTTTTGTGGAACAGCTTTTCAATACAGTGCTGCCTCTTAGCCTTAAGCACAAAGCACTCTCTCTCTGACTTCCTAGCTTAGTTCGGAAATGTGGTCTCTCTTTATGAAGGAAGATGTGAAAGATCCATTCTACACGGAGTGGTTCATCAGAGTCCACTATATGTTATTTACCATTTGCTGCACCACACACGTTGGCTAACACTACCGTCTGCTTGTGACGTGGCAGTGGAAGATGGTTTCTTGATAGGATTCCTTCACATAGGTATGGTCAGGGCACTTTGCTGATCCTATCACGGAGATATTGCAAAGGTCTTCCATGTTCATGAAAGATAATCATGGAAACTGCTTTACACACAGTACAGTGTCTTCAAGTTAGTATATGGCACTTTGCTTAGGCTTCTTCAAGTACATTTGAAATTGCTTCTGTCTTCATGAAACAAGGTTTTATTGGAAAGATGCATGCTGCACACATTTGTGTCTCCCAGCTAAGTACATGGCACTCTCTGCCCCTTCACTCCCAGGTTTGAATAGGCTTGCACCTTTCAGAGAGACGATTTTGGCTGAGATGAGTTTCTTTCTTGTGTTGTTTCTCACCATTATATTCATCGCAATTTATTTTCTCTCTTCCAGAAAGGAGGTGATCTTTGAACTTAACACTCTGCTCATACTTCAGCTTCCTTGGGGAGATCATTTCAGTTTTGCTTATGCTTCCTATACACTGTTGAATACACGTCTGCCCTCTGGTAATCCATGTTTGTGGATGGATGGTTTCTCTACAGTGTTGTTTCAGATGAAAGGTACTTTTCTAACAGACTTGTTTCTTTGTCTCTGGGATGACACATTCCTCAAGCTTTCACACACACTTTTGAAACTGCTTCTGACTTCTGGATCGATGCTGGGTTTTTTGTTTTTTGTTTTTCTTTTGGAGGGGGAATAGATTTTTCTCAATACAATTTGACTCTTAGGGGTCAGCGGAAGGCACTTTGCTTAGGCTTCTTCAAATACATTTGAAATCACGTCTGTCTTCATGATACAAGGTTTTAGTGGAAAAACGCATGGTGCACATACTTGTATCTCCTAGCCAATGACATGGCCCTCTTTGTGTTCTTTCACTCCCAGGTTTGAATAGTCTCCCACTTTCAAGAGAGATTATGTTAGCTGAAATTTGCTTTCTCTCCCATGTTGTTTCTTGGGGTTACATTCATGGCAGTTTCCTTACCCTCTTCGTGAAACTATATGCTGCACCAGATATTATGGCTAACACTGCCGTCTGCCTGTGAGGTGGTAGGGGAAGGAAGGTTTCTTAACTGGATTCCTTCTCATAGGTTCGGACAGGGCACTTTGCTGAGGCTATCACACAGACATTGCAAAGAGTTTCCATCTTCATGAATGATTTTCACTGAAACTGATTTACTGACAGGAAGGCATCTTCAGGTTAATATATGGCACATTGCTTAGGGTTTTTCAAATATTTTGACATCACATCTGTGTTCTTCAAACAGTGTTTTAGTGGAAAAACACATGCTGCAGACACTTGTATCGCCCAGCCAAGGACATGCCCTCTCTGTGTTCTTTCACTCCCCGGTTTGAATAGCCTCCCACCTTCAGGAGATGATAAAATTCACTTTCACTCCCATGTTGTTTCTTAGGGTTACATTCATGGCAGTTTCCTTACCTCTTCGTGAAATTAGATATTTGTTGAACTTAACGTAAACTTTTACACACACTTCATCTCCCGAGGTATGATTATTTCAGTTTTTCTTATGCGCCATACACATGTTTTAATGTAAATGTATCCTCGGCAAGATCATATTTGTGGAAAAAATTTTTCTCGAGTGTTGTTGTGTCTTGAATGGTGGTTTCGAAGCAGACTTGTGCCTCCCCCACAGTGATGTCATTTAGACGATTCTCAAGTTTTCACAAACACTCTTAAAGAAGATTTTATTTATTCATTTGACAGATAAAGAGCACAAATAGGCTATGTGGCAGGTGGGAGGGGGGAAGCAGGCTGCCTGCTGAGCAGGGAGGCTGATGAGGGGCTTGATCCCAGGACCCTGAGTTCATGACCTGAGCCGAAGGCAGAGGCTTTAACCCCCTGGACACACAGGTGACACTCACACACACTTCTGAAAAGGCTTCTGTCCTCAGGATGGATGCTGTTCTTGTAACTGGGTTTCTCTTCACTATTGCTTGATAGCCATAAGCAGAAGGTACATGCTCTCTGACATCCAAGCGTAGTTGGGAAATCATGTCTGTCTTCATGATGCAAGATGTGACTTGGGTGTTCCATTCTACACCAACTGGTTCTTCAGAGTCCAGTATATGTTATGTTCCATGTACTGCAATAAACAATTTGGAAAACACTCCCATCTGCCTGTACAGTGGTAGTGGCTAGATTGGTTTTTTTGAAAGGCTTCCTCTCAGAATAAAGTCCATGGCACACTCCTGAAACTATCACACAGACTTTGCACTGTGTTTCCTTCGTCAAGATAAAGTTCATTGGAAAAAATGAAACAAGATGGGATCGGGAGGGAGACAAACCAAAAGAGACTCTTAATGTCATAAAACAAACTGAGGGGGGTGGGGGGGAGAGGGGTTGGGAGATGGTGGTGGGGTTACATTATATGTTTAAATAAAGCTTAAATAAATAAAAAAAAAGATGAAGTTCATTGGAACTGCCTGTCTGACAGGGATGCTTCTTAGAGTAAAGTATATGACACATTGCTTAGGCCCCTGCATGTTCATTTGAAATTGCTTCTATCTTCATGAAGCAAGGTTCTAGAGGAAGGACGCTTTGCTAAGAGACTGGAATCTCCTAGTGCCTAGACATGGCATGCCCTGTGTCCCTTCACTCCCAGGTTTGAATAGGCATCTACTTTTGGGAGAGATGATATTAGGTGAAATATGGTTTCTCTCCCTTGTGGTTACTTACAGTTACATTCGTGGCAATTTGTTTCCATCTCCATGAAACCGAGTATTCATTGAACATAACCTTCTGCACACACTTAGTCTTCCTAGGTAAGATTAGCTCAGATTTCCTTATGCTCCATTCACACTTTAGAATGTACGCCCATCCTCAGACAAGGCCATGCTTGTGGAAGGATAATCTCTCCACAGTGTTGTTTCAGTTGAAAGGTGCCTTCTCAAGACCCATATGTCTCACTCACAGTGAAGTGCATGACATGTTCCTCAAGCTTTCACATGCACTTGTGAAAATGCTTTTGTCTTCCAGAGTGCTGCTGATTTTTGGAACACCTTTTCAACACAGTGCTGCCTCTTAGCCTTGAGCACAAGGCTCTCACTCTCTCTCTGACTTCTCAGCCTAGTTCGGAAATGTGGTCTGTCTTCATGAAGGAAGACATGCCTTGAAAGATCCATTCTACGTGAAGTGGTTCATCAGAGTCCACTATATGTTACTGTTTGCTGCACCACACACATTAACTAACACTATGGTCTGTTTGTGAGGTGGCAGTGGAAGGATGGTTTCTTGACAGGGTTCCTTCTCATAGGTATGCACAGGGCTCTTTGCTGATCCTATCACAGAGATATTGCGATGGGCTTCTGTGTTCACGAAATATAATCGTGGAAAATGTTTTACACACAGTAAACTGTCTTCAAGTTAATATATGGCACTTTGCTTAGGCTTCTTCAAGTACATTTGAAATCGCCTCTGTCTTCATGAAACAAGGTTTTAGTGGAAAGACGCATGCTGCACACATTAGTTTCTCCCAGCTAACTACATGGCACTCTCTGCCCCTTCACTCCCAGGTTTGAATAGGCTTGCACCTTTCAGAGAATCGATGTTGGCTGAGATGGGTTTCTCTTGTATTGTTTCTCACTGTTACATTCATTGCAATTTACTTTCTGTCTTTGAGAAATGAGGTGATCTTTGAACTTAACCATCTGCACACACTTCAGCTTCCTTGGGGAGATCACTTCTGTATTTCTTATGCTTCCTACACACTGTTGATTACACGTCTGCCCTCTGGAAGGCCATATTTGTGGATGGATGGTTTCTCTATGCTGTTGTTTCAGATTAAAAGTATTTTTCCAAGAGATTTGTTTCTTGCTCGCAGATATGACACATTGCTTAGGGTTTCTCATACACTTTTGAAAATGCTTCTGACATCTGGATTGATGCTTTTTTTTTTGGAATAGATTTTTCAATATAGTTTGCCTCTTTCCGTCAGCCGGAAGGCACTCTCTCTGGCTTCACAGCTTAGTTTGGAAATGAGGTCTCTCTTCATGATAGAAGTGCCTGAAAAGAGCCATTCAACACCAACTGGTTCCTGAGAGTCCAGTATATGTTATTTAGCGTTTGCTGCACCACGCACTTGGCTAACAATTCCGTGTGCCTTTGAGGTGGTAGTTGAAGGAATTTTTTTGACAGGATTCCTTCTCATAAGTACAGACAGGGAACTTTGCTCTTGTTATTACACAGACATTGTAAGGGGCTTCCATCTTGAAGACCTATATACACGGAAACTGCTTTACCCTCAGTGAGGCATCTTAGGGTTAATATAAGGCACTTTGCTTAGACTTCTTCACATAGATTTGAAATGCTTTTATCTTCATGAAAGAAGGTTTTAGTGGAAAGATACATGCTGCTTACATTCGTATCTCCCAGAAAGGCCATGGCACTCTCTGTGTCCTTTCACTCCCAGTTTTGAATAGGCTTCCCCTTCAGGACAGACGATGATAGCTGAAATATGGTTTCTCCCCCTGTGTTGTTTTTTAGAGTTACATTCATGACAATTTGCTTACCTTCTTTGTGAATCCAGGTAGTTATTGAACTTAACCCTCTGCACACACTGTGGCTTCCTAGGGGAGATAACTTCAGTCTTCCTTATTCTTCATACACACTGTTGAATACACTTCTGTCCTCTGGAAGGCCATGTTTGGGAATGGATGGTTGTTTCAGTTGAAGGAAACTTTCCCAACAGACTTGCATCCGTTCACAGTGAAGTGCCTGACACTTTCCTCAAGCCTTCACACACAGTTTTGTAAATGCTTCTGTCTTCTGGATCGATGCCACTTTTCTGAAACAGGTTATTAATACAGTGTTGCTTCTTAGCCTTGAGTGCTAAGAGGCACACTCCCTGGCTTCCCAGCTTAGTTTGGAAATGAAGTCTCTCTTCACGATGGAAGACGTGCCTTGAATGATCAATTCTACATGAACTGGTTCCTCAGAGTCCTGTATATGTTTCTTCCTGTGTGCTGCACCAGACATTGTGGCTAACACTGCGGTCTGCTTGTGAGGTGGTAAAGGAAGGAAGGGTCTTAACTGGATTTCTTCTCTTATGTTCAGACAGGGCACTTTGCTGAGGCTATCACACAGACATTGAAAAGGGTACCCATCTTCATAAACGATATTCACTGAAATTGCTTTACTGATATGAAGGCATCTTCGGGATAATATATGGCACTTTGCTTAGGCTTCTTCAAGTACATTTGAAATCACGTCTGTCTTCATGAAACAAGGTTTTTGTGGAAAAATGCATGTTGCACACAGTTGTATCTCTCAGCCAAGGGCATGGCACTCTTTGTGTTCTTTCACTCCCAGGTTTGAATAGCCTCCCACCTTCAAGAGAGTTGATATTAGCTGAAATTCGGTTTCTCTCCCATGTTCTTTCTTGGGGTTACATTCATGGCAGTTTCCTTACCCTCTTCGTGAAACCAGATATTTGCTGAACTTAACGTTTCACACAGACTTCATCTTCCGAAGTACGATTGTTTCATTTTTCCTTATGTGCCAAACCCATGCTTTAATGTAAGTGTATCCTCGGCAAGATTTTATTTGTGCAAAAGTTTTTCTAGAGTGTTGTTGTGACTTGAATGGTGGTTTTTAAGCAGACTTGTGCCTCCCCAACAGTGATGTCCATGAAATGATGCTCATGTTTTCAGACACACTTTAAAAAAAAAAAATTATTTATTTAATTTCTTTTCAGTATAACAGAATTCATTGTTTATGCACCACACCCAGTTCTCCATGCAATACTTGCCCTCCATAAAACTCACCACCTGGCTCCCTCAACCTCCCACCCCCTGCCCCTTCAAAACCCTCAGAATGTTTTTCAGAGTCCATAGTCTTCCATGGTTCAACTCCCCTTCCAATTTCCCTCAACTCCCTTCTCCTTTCCATCTCTCCATGTCCTCTGTGTTATTTGTTATGCTCCACAAATAAGTGAAACCATATGATAATTGACTCTCTCTGCTTGACTTATTTCACTCAGTGTAATCTCTTCCAGTCCCGTCCATGTTGATACAAAACTTGGGTATTCATCCTTTCTGATGGAGGCATAATACTCCATAGTGTATATGGACCACATCTTCCTTATCCATTCATCCGTTGAAGGGCATCTTTGTTCTTTGCACAGTTTGGCGACCATGGCCATTGCTGCTATGAACATTGGGGTACAGATGGCCCTTCTTTTCACTACACCTGTATCTTTGGAGTAAATACCCAGTAGTGCTATTGCAGCATCATAGGGAAGTTCTATTTTTAATTTTTTTTTTAAGATTTTATTTATTTATTTGTCAGATAGAGAGAGAGAGCACAGGCAGACAGAGTGGCAGGCAGAGGGAGAAGCAGGCTCACTGCTGAGCAAGGAGCCCGATGTGGGACTTGATCCCAGGATGCTGGGATCATGACCTGAGCCGAAGGCAGCCGCTTAACCAACTGAGCCACCCAGGCGTCCCTCTATTTTTAATTTCTTAAGGAATCTCCACACTATTTCCAAAGTGGTTGCACCAAGTTGCATTCCCATCAACAGTGTAAGAGGGTTCCCCTTTCTCCACATCCTCTCCAACACACGTTGTTTCCTGTCTTGCTAATTTTGGCCATTCTAACTGGTGTAAGGTGGTATCTCAATGTGGTTTTGATTTGAATCTCCCTGACGGCCAGTGATGATGAACATTTTTTCATGTGTCTGATAGCCATTTGTATGTCTTCATTGGAGAAGTGTCTGTTCATGTCTTTTGCCCATTTTTTGATATGGTTATCTGTTTTGTGTGTGTTGAGTTTGAGAAGTTCTTTATAGATTCTGGATATCAGCCCTTTGTCTGTATTGTCATTTGCAAATATGTTCTCCCATTCCGGGGTTGCCTCTTTGTTTTGTTGACTGTTTCCTTTGCTGTACAGAAGCTTTTGATCTTGATGAAGTCCCAAAAGTTCATTTTCGCTTTTGTTTCCTTTGCCTTTGGAGACATATCTTGAAAGAAGTTGCTATGGCTGATATTGAAGAGGTTACTGCCTATGTTCTCCTCTAGGATTCTGATGGATTCCTGTCTCACATTGAGGTCTTTTATCCATTTCAAGTTTATCTTTGTGTGAGGTGTAAGAGAATGGTCGAGTTTCATTCTTCTACATATAGCTGTCCAATATTCCCAGCACAATTTATTGAAGAGACTGTTCTTTTTCCACTGTATATTTTTTCCTGCTTTGTCGAAGATTATTTGACCATAGAGTTGAGGGTCCATATTTGGGCTTTGTACTGTGTTCCAGTGGGCTATGTGTCTGTTCTTATGCCAATACCATG
>RCUC01112189.1:0-30243 GCA_003697995.1 Taxidea taxus jeffersonii | reverse complement strand
GCCTCTGTGTTCATCAAGGATATTGGTCTGTAATTCTCTTTTTTGATGGGATCCTTGTCTGGTTTGGGGATCAAGGTGATGCTGGCCTCATAAAATGAGTTTGGAAGTTTTCCTTCCATTTCTATTTTTTGGAACAGTTTCAGGAGAATAGGAATTAATTCTTCTTGAAATGTTTGGTAGAATTCCCCTGGGAAGCCATCTGGCCCTGGGCTTTTGTTTGTTTGGAGATTTTGGATGACTGTTTCAATCTCCTTACTGGTTATGGGCCTATTCAGGTTTTCTATTTCTTCCTGGTTCAGTTTTGGCAGTTTATATGTCTCTAGGAAAGCATCCATTTCTTCCA
Source organism: Taxidea taxus jeffersonii (assembly GCA_003697995.1). Classification (NCBI taxonomy): domain Eukaryota; kingdom Metazoa; phylum Chordata; class Mammalia; order Carnivora; family Mustelidae; genus Taxidea; species Taxidea taxus. The sequence continues at coordinate 29,900 of RCUC01112189.1, read as the reverse complement.
GATTGTCAAATTTGTTGGCATACAGTTGCTCATAATATGTTATGATTGTTTGTATTTCTTTGGTGTTGGTTGTGATCTCTCCTCTTTCATTCATGATTTTATTTATTTGGGTCCTTTCTCTTTTCTTTTGGATAAGTCTGGCCAGGGGTTTATCAATCTTATTAATTCTTTCAAAGAACCAGCTCCTAGTTTCATTGATTTGTTCTATTGTTTTTTTAGTTTCTATTTCATTGGTTTCTGCTTTGATCTTTATTATTTCTCTTCTCCTGCTGGGTTTAGGCTTTCTTTGTTGTTCTTTCTTGAGCTCCTTTAGGTGTAGGGTTAGGTTGTGTATTTGAGACCTTTCCTGTTTCTTGAGATAGACTTGTATCGATATATATTTTCCTCTCAGGACTGCCTTTGCTGTGTCCCACAGATTTTGGACCGTTGTGTTTTCATTATCATTTGTTTCCATGGTTTTTTTCAATTCTTCTTTAATTTCCTGGTTGACCCATTCATTCTTTAGAAGGATTCTGTTGAGTCTCCATGTATTTGGGCTCTTTCCAAATTTCCTCTTGTGATTGAGTTCTAGCTTCAGAGCATTGTGGTCTGAAAATATGCAGGTAATGATCCCAATCTTTTGATACCGGTTGAGACCTGATTTATGACCCAGGATGTGATCTATTCTGGAGAATGTTCCATGGGCACTAGAGAAGAATGTGTATTCTGTTGCTTTGGGATGGAATGTTCTGAATATTTCTATGATGTCCATCTGCTCCAGTGTGTCATTTAAGACCTTTATTTCCTTATTGATCTTTTGCTTGGATGATCTGTCCATTTCAGTGAGGGGTGTGTTAAAGTCTCCTACTATTATTGTATTCTTGTCAATGTGTTTCTTTGATTTTGTTATTAATTGGTTTATATAGTTGGCTGCTCCCATGTTAGGGGCATAGATATTGAAAATTGTTAGATCTTCTTGTTGGACAGACCCTTTGAGTATGATGAAGTGTCCTTCCTCATCTCTTATTATAGTCTTTGGCTTAAAATCTAATTGATCTGATATAAGGATTGCCACCCCAGCTTTCTTCTGATGTCCATTAGCATGGTAAATTGTTTTCCACCCCCTCACTTTCAATCTGGAGGTGTCTTCAGGTCTAAAATGAGTTTCTTGTAGGCAGCATATTGATGGGTTTTGTTTTTTTATCCATTCTGAAACCCTGTGTCTTTTGATTGGGGCATTTAGCCCATTTACGTTCAGGGTAACTATTGAGAGATATGAATTCAGTGCCATTGTATTGCCTGTAAGGTGATTGTTACTGTATATTGTCTCTGTTCCTTTCTGATAATACTTTTAGGGTCTCTCTTTGCTTAGAGGACCCCTTTCAATATTTCTTGTAGAGCTGGTTTGGTGTTTACAAATTCTTTCAGTTTTTGTTTGTCCTGGAAGCTTTTTATCTCTCCTTCTATTTTCAATGATAACCTAGCTGGATATAGTATTCTTGGCTGCATGTTTTTCTCATTTAGTGCTCTGAATATATCATGCCAGTTCTTTCTGGCTTGCGAGGTCTCTGTGGATAAGTCTGCTTCCAATCTTATATTTTTACCCTTGTATGTTACAGACTTCTTGTCCCATGCTGCTTTCAGGATTTTCCCTTTGTCACTAAAACTTGTAAATTTTACTATTAGATGATGGGGTGTGGATCTATTCCTATTGATTTTGAGGGGGATTCTATGCACCTCCTGGATTTTGATGCTTGTTCCCTTTGCTATATTAGGGAAATTCTCTACAATAACTCCCTCCAATATACCTTCTGCTCCTCTCTCTTTCTTCTTCTTCTTCTGGAATCCCAATTATTCTAATGTTGTTTCATCTTTTTTTTTTTTTTAAAGATTTTATTTATTTATTTGACAGACAGAGATCACAAGTAGGCAGAGAGGCAGGCAGAGAGAGAGGAGGAAGCAGGCCCCATGCAGAGCAAAGAGCTCGATGTGGGGATCGATCCCAGGACCCTGGGATCATGACCTGAGCTGAAGGCAGAGGCTTTAACCCACTGAGCCACCCAGGCGCCCCTAATGTTGTTTCATCTTATGGTATCACTTATCTCTCGAATTCTCCCCTCGTGGTCCAGTAGTTGTTTGTCTGTCTTTTGCTCAGCTTCTTTATCCTCTTTCATTTGGTCTTCTATATCACTAATTCTTTCTTCTGCCTCATTTATCCTAGCAGTAAGAGCCTCCATTTTTGATTGCACCTCATTAATAGCTTTTTTTATTTCAACTTGATTAGACTTTAGTTCTTTTATTTCTCCAGAAAGGGCTTTTATTTCTCCTGACAGGGTTTCTCTGATATCTTCCATGCCTTTTCGAGCCCGGCTAGAACCTTTAGAATCGTCATCCTGAATTCCAGATCTGACATATTACCAATGTCTGTATTGATTAGGTCCCTAGCCTTCGGTCCTGCCTCCTGTTCTTTTTTTTTGTGGTGAGTTTTTCCTGCTTGTCATTTTGTCCAGATAAGAATCCGCTGTTCTCCTTGTCAAGTGAACTTGGTCTTGGCTGGATTTCTTGTTGATCTTCTGGGGGAGGGGCCTGTTGTAGTGATTTTCACGTGTCTCTGCCCCAGGCAGAATTGCACCGCCCTTACCAGGGGCCGGGCTAAGTAATCCTCTCAGGTTTGCTTTCAGGAGCTTTTGTTCCCTGAACGCTTTCTGTAGAGTTCCGGAGGAGGGGAATGAAAATGGCGGCCTCCCAATCTCCGGCTCGGAGAAGCTGAGAGCTCGCGGCCCCAGTCTTCAGTGCGCCTTCAGAGAAAAGCTCTTAATCACTCCCATCTCCCTGGCCTCCAGCCGCGCTTGGTTCAAGGTAACCCCGTGTTGCGAGCTCACTCCTAGGCTCTGTCTCCGCAGCCGGCTTCCCTTCTCTAATACCTGTGAGCTCTGCGACATTCAGACACCCCCGATCCTTCTGTGACCCTACGGGACCTGAGTCCACGCTGTCCCTGTGAGGTCTTCACCCCAGTTTAGCCTCTGGAGTGATTTCCCTCCCTGGAGCAGACTTTTAAAAGTCCTGATTTTGTGCTCCGTTTTTCTGCCGCTTGCCGGGAGCTGCCTCCCCCCACCCCCCCACGGGTCTATCTTCCCGTCGCATTGGATTCACTTCTCGGCTGGTCCTACCTTTTAGAAAGTGGTCGATTTTCTGTTTCTAGAATTGTTGCTCTTCTTCTCTTCGATATCCTTTTAGATTTGTAGGTGTTCAAAATGGTTTGATAAGCTATCTAGCTGATCTCCGGCTGCCTGATGTCGTCTCAGCCTGCTACTTCTCTGCCATCTTGACTCCTCCCTTCTTGCTTTCTTTTGATTAATGTTCCCATGAAATATTTTTCCCATTGTCATAATTTTAATTGCCATAAATTGTTATAGTTGAAGGGATTTTTTTTCTTGACAGTATACAGTTGTGGTATATTTTTATTACACTCTGCCAATTTCTGTCTTTTAATCAGTTTTTGAGATCTTTTGCATTTAATTTAATTATTGATATTTATGGCTTACATTTGCCATTTTTCCCACATTTTTTCTCCTACATTTTTTCTCCTTTCTTGGCTTCCTGTGGGTAACATGAACATTTTTGTAATTTCAGTATGATTCATCAATAGTGTTTTAGAAAATACCTTTTTAAAGATTTTAGTGTGTTTTCTCTACATATTATATTTATCTAACTTATGATAATCTACTGGTGTTATAGTAAAATGTGGAAATGTTACTTCCCTTTACATCTCTATATCCTCCTCCACTTATAATATAATTTTTTATATATCTTATCTACACACATTTAGAACCACATCAGGCATTGTTACAGCTTTGTCTCAATCATCGTATTCTAGAAAGTCAAGGGAAGAAAAAAGGCTGATTGCATTTATTTGTATTTTTGCTTATTGTATTCTTTCTTATTTTAATGTTCCTTCTTTTTTGGTTCCTGTCTCATTAAAGAAATTTCTTTAGCCATTTATTTAAGATATATATAGGATATATATATCTCTATCTATCAAACGAGATCGGGCACGTTGAGGGTGGTATATAGGCCGCAGACTCTATCTATCTATCTAAATATATAGAATTTATCATCTATCTAACCTATCATCTATATCATCTATCTATCTAAATTCTTTTAGTTTTCCTTTATCTGAACACACCTTCACTTTTTTCTTAAAAGGTATTTTTGCTGTATATAGAATTCTGGGTTGCAGTTCTTTTCTTTTAGCACTTGGAAAATGTGCCACTTTATCAGTCTCTATTTTCTGATGAGAAGTTTGCTGTCATTTGAATTATTTTACCTGTAGATAATGTGTTTTGTTGTTCTCTCACTGCTTTAGATGTATTTTCTTTGTCTTTAATTTTCAACAGTTTGAGATTATGATTTCATGGTTTCTTTGGGTTTAACTTGTTTGGAGTTAGTTCATCTACTTGAATCTGTACAGTTCATCTTGAGCTGGTAAGTTTATGTCTTCTGCCAAATTTATTAAGTTTCTGCCATTAATTCTTTAAGTACTTTTTCATCCCTATCCTCATTCTCTTCTTCCAGAACTCTGATTACACAAATTGCTTATTTAATTCCCAAATATCCCAGAGGTTCTCTTTATTTTTGTTTCAGTCTGTTATGTTTCACTTGTTAAGACTTGGTAATTTCTATTGTTCTATTTTCAAGTTTACTTAGTCCTTCCTCTGTATCCTCCTTTCATCTATTGAGTGCATCTATTGCATTTTTTATTTAGGTAAGTGCATTTTTCAGTTCTAAAGTTCCATTTGGTTTTTCTATACATATTACATTTCTTTGCTGAATTCTATGTTTTCATTTGTTTCATGCATGTTTCAATTGCTTTTTGAAACATTTTTATGAAAATTGTTTCAAAATCACTGTCAGACTATTCTAATTCCTCTGTCATTGTTGATATCTATTGATGTCTTTTTTAGTTCATTTTAAGATCTTCTTTTTTCTTTTTATGAGTGACTTTCACTTGAAACAAGCACTTTTTGGATATTATGATATGAAACTCTCATTTTTATTGAAGTCCTTTATTTTATCTGGGGTTTCCTCTTACACATCTTTGACAGGAAAAGTAGGGTATCTCCTTGTTACTGCCAGGTGGAGTAGAATCCAGGTTCTCTACTCTGCTTCCTTCTATACACAAATGGGGAAAATCCTCATTACTGCAAGGGGATAGGGTGGGAGTTCTGTTTCTCCACTAAGTCTCTTCACTAGGACTCTATGTAGGAATGTGTTTTATTGCTTCTGATATGACCTCCACTGCCCCCATAAGGAGTGGTGCTAATGCAGCTAATACTGGGTGATGGTAGAAGTTTTGCTTTCTTCTGACATGACTCAATCAGGGAGAGAAAAATGCCTCATTACTGCCACATAAAGATGGGGAGGTGGAAGTTCATGCTGCCTAAATGATTTTCATTGATTTGGTGAGGTATATTGGTGGATGTCTAGTTGATGCTCTATGGATAAAAGTCCTAGCTCCCTACTCATACTTCCTTATTTTTTTTAAGATTTTATTTATTGATTGATCAGAGAGAGAGAGAGAGAGCACAAAAACAGGGGGAGTGGCAGAGGGGGAAGCAGCTCCTTGCTGAGTAAGGAGACTGATTCAGGACTTGATCCCAAGATCATGACCTGAGCCAAAGGCAGGTGCTTAACAGACTGTACCACCCAGGCATCCCCCTACTCATATTTCTTGACACTACACCAACAGGGACATTGGGACAATTTGTTACAGCCTGTCAGGGGTGGAGGTCTAGGCTCTTCAGTTGGTCTTTGCTGATGTGGCCAGCTAGGGGTGGGGGTGGGGGTGGGTGGGTGAGGGGTGGGTAGGTATCACAGTTATTTCTATGATATCTGGCAAGAAAAAAAAGTATTTATTGTCTAAAAGTTTTCTGTGTTGCTAGGTTTCCCTTTTCCTTTTATATATAGAGAAAATTTTGGGGGGGCTTCTTTTGTCTGTACCTGTTGGCATTTTTAAATTTCCAGCTCTTACAGCTCCAAATTTGGGATATATGAAGCAAAAAAGAAAACTTAGGGTACCCACTGCTATGCCATGCTTGGGCTCTGGGGTGTCTACCCAATCTGCCTTCTTTTCTTCACCTTTCAGGGTCCTCTTATGATTGTTTTGTGCTTATTATTTAGGATTTCTAATGGTATTTAAAGGGAAGAATAGGGAAAAGTACATCTATTACATCTTCCTATAATCAATAATCCCCAAGCACCTTTAAAGTCCCTGCTTATGCCAAAATTCTATTGTTTCATGAGTCACAGCCACAAGACCAGTCCTAAGTGGTAGAGAAACTGACTTCACCATATTTTGAGAGAACCTTCAAAGTCATGTTGCAAGTCTATATGTGTGAGAAGGGGATTGACAGTTATTTCTATAACCTATCCAAACCTCTCTGATGAATGAGAAATGAGAGAGATATGGAGAAGAGAGAGAGAGAGAGAGAGTGAGTTGGGTGAAGAGGAAAATAGAAAAAGAGATACCAATAAGGTTATTAGTAAGATCAAGAGAAACAATTATTGATTACACAGTTGTTAAGAAAAAAATCCCAATTGGTAAAAGCTGCAATATTACACAAGTCTGTAATAAGAAAGTATGTTAACAAGCAATTAAAATCTTCGGTGGCTCAGTTGGTTAAGTGTCTCTTAGCTGCAGCTCAGGTCATGATCTTGGGGTCATGGAATCCAGTCCCTATTGAGCTCCAAGCAGTGGGGAGTCTGCTTGAGGTTCTCTCTCCTCATCTCCCTCTGCCCCTCCTCCTATGCTCTCTCTCTCTCTTTCTAAAACAAGTAAATAGAACTTTAAAAATGTGGAAATGTCAAAATACATAATTTCATGTGTTCATTATGAACACATTATTTCATGTGGGTGGTAAGAACAACATAGGCACATGGAGATGGTATGACCAACTACTCGTTATGGTCTTTCATAGTTTGTTATTTTTCAGTGTGAAAAAAATTTTTTAAAAGAATTTTACCAATAAAAAAAGTTTCACTGTGTCTAATGTTGCAGAATGACTGGAATGATGGTTAATTTCATACTTTTAGAATGAATTCTGATGTTTTTTAAGTTTTTGAGATCTAATTTTTTTCCACTTACAGAATGTCCAAGTTCTCCCACGTTATGTCTGTCAGCAACTGGGAGTAATTAGAGATAAAGCTGAGATCACTTGCAACTTTCCTCCTAAAAGCCAACTTCAAACTCTTCTGTCTTCTGTTGATCCATCCGTTTTTTTGAAACAGTACGTTCTGAGTTTAGTCTATAGCGTAAACATTTCCATAGAAGCTGGGGCAGCTCATTTCAAGTGACCAACCTCACCACCGTGATGTAGCCTAGACAGTCACATTAAGGGGCGTCTCCATACTCACAACACTCCCACAAATGATTACGAGGTGCTGAGTCAACATCATTCTGTTCTGTGTTTCAAAATACTATGTGTTAAGTGCTTTCTTTGTGTTAAATACTGTGCTTGGCACTCTGCATAAAATATCTCATTTACCTACTTGGGTGTATTATAGTCACCATTTTACAGAGAAGGAAGCTGAGATTTAAAGGAGTTGATGCCTATGGAAAGGCAAACTAATAGTAACATAACCAGGGATCAACCTCAATTCTCTCTAGTTCAAAGGTCTGACCGCTTAACCACAATTTCACATTGTCTCCTCATGTGAATCTCAAATGGCAATGGCAGAAAGCCAGGATTCTACAACTGGGAAACTCGATCTCACAACTTTGGGAACTTTTAGCACTAAAATGAACTTTATAATAATGAAGTTGAACATCACAACTATGAAGAAGTTGGAAAGACTTCATACTTCTCCAACAATGTTTAAACACTGTCTTAGTGATAAAACTTTAAAAAGAAGTTTGAAAGAGAGGCTTTATTAGAGATTTCAGCAGACAGTTTTAGATACCTCCGAATGTTCCAGTACTTATCTTATTCTGTGCTCAAATTAATCAAAACCAATAAAATGCTCTGAGACACTGGATGCAGAGAAACTTCATAAAGAAAAAAATCTTTGTCTTGTTTCTCTTGTTTCTCTCCTGCTTAGGCCAGTACTATAGCAAATACATCTTTCAGCAGCATCTTTAGTACTAAAGTAAATCTTTCATCAAACCAATAAATGCTAACATATTTGAAATGAATGACTATGGAATGTCTGAAGCTTAACACTGTCTTTCTGAAAATAGATATCACTTACAACACTATTCTGCTGCAGTTATGAGGACATCAAATTTGTGAGAAAGAAAATCAGTAAATCGACCAACCACAAATTATTGCAGGCCAATTGCCATCAGCAGGAATTATCTGCGCATATGTGGGATTTGAGAACAGCCTCTCCTAAGACCCATAGACAGTGGAGAGTGTGTCGCAGGGAATGCTTTGGAAAGAGATAGCAAAGAAAAGAAACTCCTGAGATTTGGGAGATGAAAAGGACCCTAGCAATTATGGTTGCTCAGTTACTGCTTCGTTTTTTTGTATATTGAGTCACAGGCAGCATGACACATTGGATAGAATGAATATTGGATTCACGCAGACAGCTTTCATTCTTAAACATTCCACTTCCTGTGTATACTGCTTATTCTCCTGAAGCTTCAGTTCCCTCACCTGCAAAATGCACTTTTTAAAAAATAGAATTGGTTCTTTTATTGTTATGAAATGACCTTCTTTACCCCTGGTCATATTCCTTGTCTTGAAATCTTTTATATTAATGTTATCTCATGTGCTTCTTTTTAAGCTTGGAGCCTGCATGCATATCTGTTTGCATTCTTTTATTTCCAACATTTCTATGCCTATATAGTATTTATATATATGCACATATATAATATTTCAAGTGTATTTTATAAATAACATATAGTTGGGTTGTGTGTTTTTATTCATTCTGAAAAGTTTACATTTAACTGAGTATTCAGTATAACTGAATTAACTTACATTAATTTAATGTAATTATTATGTGATTGGAGTTAAATCTACCATTGTGATCTTTGCATTCTTTTGGTCACTCTTTTTTCTTCTTTTCTCTGCTTCATTTTTGCCTTCCCTTCCTTGTTTTGTTTTGTTTGTTTGTTTAAGAATTTATTCTGTCTCCTTCACTGACCTTTTAGGCTAAATAGGTTTTGTTTGTTTGTTTTTTAGATGCTTAATTCAATGGTTGGGACTGATAAGACGACCATTTCTTGATCAGGAATTACACAAATCAATGAGTTATCTACAATTGCTGACATTATGTAAAATCCAAATAGACAGAACATTGTTTTTGCCCTAAATGGGACTCAGAATTTAATGGGGAAGTAAAATCTATAGAGTTTTTATAATGACATGTGTGAAAATGGAAGCATATATAAGTATGTTCAAGAAAGCTTTGGAACACAAGAGTAGGTAGTGCTTGGAGAAGAAGAATTAAAAAGAGATTTTCTTTTCTTTCTTTTTTTTTTTTATAAAGATTTTACTTATTTATTTGACAGACACAGATCACAAGTAAGCAGAGAGGCAGGCAGAGAGAGAGGGGTGGGGAAACAGGCTCCCTGCTGAGCAGAAAGCCTGATGCGGGGCTCAATCCCAGGACTCTGGGATCATGACCTGAGCCGAAGGTAGAGGCTTTAACCCACTGAGCCACCCAGGTGCCCCGAAAAAGAGATTTTCAAGTGACATATTGAGAAGGATGGTTTATTTGCAAATGTTCACATACCAAAAGAGAATGGTCATATTAGAGAAAGCTGGTTACTACAAAGGGATTAAAATGTGATATATATAAGCATGTGTGGAGAAAGCGGGGCATAAAAATGGCAGATTACAGATTACAAGGTGCTCTCAAATCAATCGAGGGAAACTGAACTCCATTTTTGTGGTGATAAAGAGTTACTAAGGATTTTAAATCATTTGGTTGATATGACCTGATCTCTAGGTACAAAAATCACAGTAGTGTTGTGTAATGGATGTTGATTGGAGTTGGAGAGAGAGAAATATGGGGATAAAGAAGCCAAAGTCCATTTTACAGATTAAAAAAAAAATGAGACTCACAGAAGTGATGTAAGTCACAAATTATGAAAGGTGAGCATGGCATGAAAAACCCTGATTCCTCATACAGTTTAACATTGTTGCATTAACCTGGTAGTATTTTATATTACATAGTATGTACTCACATAATAAATACTTTTGATGATAATGGAGGTAATAATATAATGTGGTTGTTTCATAATACAGATACATTGGCATTTGCAGTCAAAACTATACTAATCTGAACTGGGAAAGATGTCTTAATATATGTACTTACATAAATCTTAAAAAGAAGAGGAGAAATGGTAGAGTCACCTGATTATCTACTGGCTGGTTTAAAAGGACAAGCTCTCTGTCCCAAACTTAACTGAGTATAGGAAATACATTTTTAACCTGTTTCTTGAATAGATTTCATACATATTGTGTCAGCCAAATCATTTTAGCTGCTTTTGCCCCTCTTGCATCTCAAACTTGATATATGATTGACTGGAGACTACATTTGATTGACAGATAAAACAATTTAAATATAAACACTTTATTAACCCTACAAGAGCATCCTAATAAAGAACATGATGGAGACAGACATACAAGGTAGATGTGGTGATTTTGAAGACAATCACGCTGTAGTTTAACTTGACAGAAGCAATGAATCAAATCCTGTGAAGAGTTCCAAATATATTTTCTCCACACTATTTAAATCAGCAGCTCCTTGTAAGTAAGCAGTGCTAAAGGATTATGTAAAGACTTAATGCTTTCCTGCCCCTTATGGGATTTTAACTTAGACTCCCAGTTTTCTACTGAGTTGTTTTTCTACAGACTTGAGATGGCTCCAGGAGGTTGTTTGTACTCACTTGTCCCATGGCCGTTACTGCACCCTGACTCCTGTAGGATGATTCAAAACCTTGAGTCATTATTTCTGGATGACTCAGTAGGAAAAAAAAAAAAAAAAGCAGTTAGATTATTAGTTAATGCTAGTAGCTAATTTATTAAGCACTAATAATCATGAAGCAGGTACTATACTAAATGTTTTACATGTATTAACTCATTCAATCTTTTTAACAACCAAATGGCATGGGTAATATATCATCTTTATTTTATAGATAAGGAACCTGAGTCTCTAATAATTTACTTAATTTGTCTAAGGAAAAACATTTAGTAAGTAGTATCTAGAATTAGAATCTAAGCAGTCTGCTTCGGATCCCAAGAATTTAAACTCTAGGGCTCTACTACATATTGGTCATCATGGCTGGGCAACCAGACAAGTCCTGCTAATGGGTTAGGGAAATGACTTTTTAATGGTAACCACTTTATAAATTCTGAAGCTCTTTCACATACATCCGTTAGTTTAATTTTCCTAATAATCTTATGAAATAGGTATTACAGTTGACCTTTGAACAGTGTAGAAGTTAGGGATGCCAAGCCCTCATGCAGTAAAAATCTGTGGATAATATTTAACTCTCCAGAAACTTAACTACTAAACACCTACCATTGATGGGAAGTCTTCTCAATAAGAAAAACAGTAAATTAGCATATATTTTATAGATGTATTATATTATAATAAAGTAATCTAGAGAAAAGAAATTGTTCTTAGGAAAATTATAAGGAAGAGAAAATACATTTACAGTATGGTACTGCAAAAACTCTGTGTATAAATGGACCCGCATAGTTCAAACCCCTGTTTTTTATACAGGTCAGCTGTGTTTTCATTTCAGATATGATTAAAGAAAAAGTTGAAGAGGCCAAGTCAGTTTTCAAAGTCATGCATGGAAAAAGCAGAATTAGGTTTTGATATAAGTTAGACTTGGGTTCAAATTTAGGATCTACCCTTTACAAACATGTAAATTAAACTCAACAAGCTGAATTTTTCTTACCTATAAGACAAATTCTTTAGACAACTCTTCTACTCATTATAGTGCTTGCCACCTGGCAGCTACACAACAGATATTTGGTCTTTTTTTTGTCCATTCTATAGAAAGCTTTGGTATCATCATCTACTTTGTAGGGCAAGAGGAAGGGGAAAAAAGGAATGTCAAAATCCTCAGCAAGGACTATTTTGTCATAGTCAAGCATCCTAAATAGGATTTAATGTCTGAGAAAAGCAAAGACATGAAAAGCTCAATGATGTTAATAAACAGCAGTATCCTTCTTGGCCTAAAGACATATACCTCTTAACTTTTTTCTTTTGTTATGATAGCTTCAATTTACACCAGTTGTAGGTCTGATTAGTTAGAAAACCATTCAGCAGGACATTTTTGCTTCCAGGAATATGGAGCAAGTATACTTTTCTCTATTCTTCTTGCTAAGTACCATCAAAAAGCCTTGGACGTTATACGCAAAACAAACATAAGAAGACTGAATGGTGGAGAGAAGGCAGCAGACCAGGTAGGAATTTTGGGACTGGAGGAATGACGTTGTAGTTTCCCTGAGTTTTCTTTTGACCTCCTATATCCCAGGCTTGGATCTGTAAAAACCAGCAAACTGGAAATGCCAACAGGCACAGAAACACAAAGAAAACTCCAACTGAAGCTTACTTACTAGCCAAAGGCCTAGGAAAGAGGCATCCTAGCAAGACAGAAGATTTTTTATGGCAGTGGTTCTACACTAGACAAACACCACCCTTATGCATGCCAGCAGGGGCTAGGTGGGAGCCTGGACTTCCATCCTAATGAGGCTATAGTGAGGCATCCCAATACTAGTTGGGTTAGTGTCCATGAATGCCAAGTATGGATATGGGACTTCCATCTCCATGAACTAGTAAAGAGCTCCCCACTACCTGGGCAGGCTGGATTCCATACTGACAGACTATAAGGAGGTGCTCCTTTCTTTTCCACTGGTGTGGGGTCAGAGGAAGCTTGAGGGAGAGTCAATGAGGCCAAGTATACCCAGTAGGTATCAGTGGCAACCATGTGTTTTTTGGTTTTAAAACTACTGTCCTGAGGTGGGCTGAGAAATGCTGACATTCACCCTTTCTGGAAGAACAGCTCTCTTGAAGCTGTGGGGAAGATTACCTATGTTCTGGGCTGTAGCAATCCAGAGTGGAATTTCCATCTCACTGAGCTGGGAGAGTGGATGGAAGGCACAGGTCAGTTTCCAATGCAGATTCTCACAGTTCCTAGAGTTTTAGTAGATTTTCTTGAATAAACATATTTTAATTTGTTGTATAGCCATGGAGTAATTTTAAGAGACATTAATTTTTTAAAAAAATATTCTTTTCATCTATTTCATGGGGCAAAGAGGCTCAGTGGAGCTCCTAATGCTTGCTGGACAGATGTTATTTCTTTCTTATTTCTTACAATTGCAATATACAATTATTTAAAAAAAAGTTTAATAAAAAGAAGAAAGAAACAGCATAGAAATGGTGTCTTAGATTAGTTCCAGGACAGATATTTTTGTACAAACTCTTTTGGGAGGGGCTTTGAGGAGAAGGGAAATGAAGAAAAAAGGAACAGGTGAAGGCACTGAGTAAGGATATGGTCTGAACTGGAAACCAGCTTCTGGTGGATTCCATAAGAGCTCTGGAACATGACTTACACTGTAGATTTGACCCATCTTGAGACAGGTTAGTCATTCATTAAACTCAGTTTGTCTCTGGAGAATGATCACCTCTTTGGCAAGGTGGCTCATGGATGCCAATGGCAAGTTGCCTAGGGAAAGGATCGGCTATGAACAATTGGCAAGCAACGCTAACAACAGTTTAGGGCTGGACACACTTCCCAGGTGAAAGGGATGTGAGTGGCACACAAAGAACATCTATTACTTCTAGATATTCATTTATTCAGTTATTAATTTATGGAAGGAACACTTTTTCAGGGTTAGAGATGCCAAGATAAAAGAGAATCAATCTGTGCCTTTTGGTGTCAAAAAAGTGATAGAAATAGCAGATTGTTATGGTAACTGGGCCGAAACAGGTGGATAGAACGGTCCCTTTTGTCCTTTGGCATATGACACATATAAAAGTACATATAAAACAAAAAAATGAGTTTCCAGTTTCTGAAGTTCCCATCAAGGAAACAAATCTAAGGCATTGTTCAACAACTCATATTTTGTTTTCTTATTCATTTAACAAAGAGCTGTTGAGCACCTGGCTAGGCCCTATTGTTGTGAAGATAAATAAGCCAGGATCTGAGATTAAAGCTCTCACTGTGCAGTGAGAACACTGAGGCATAAATCAGCAAATGCAGAACACTCTATGATAAAGGTCAGTCCCTGGAACAGTGGATGCCCAGGGGAGGCATTGCTTCCTGGCAGAGAATTTGCCCACATCCTTTGATTTCTTATTCAGTTTCCTCTCACTAAACTACAAACAGAAACACTGGAGGGAAAAGGGTTCTTGAGGAATCCCCTTGGGTTTACATTGAATCATAATCATGTTAAACACATCAACCATCACATTATGCACTGCTTGAGTAAACTCACTATTAAAATTTACCATGGTTATAAATAAAAACAGTGTTGTTTTACTTCCATAAATTTATGCCTTCTGAAATAAATATAATTACATTTATTGGCACACTTAGAATGGGTAACCTTGTGAAAATTGTTCCTAAGTGTTAAGTTCCTAAATCTGGGAAAGAAGCTAAGGACAAGAATACACAAAGTATTATCATAACAATTGGAAATGATTTTTATATTTACTAGCAAAACATTATGAAAGCATGTTCTGAAAATCTTTCTTCACAGCATTTTGATCATATTACCTATACACCTGAACTCCTCTTATTTTCCTATCAATTTAATTCAGAGAATATATTATTTGAAAAAAACATATTCAGTACAAACCAAAAATATTTATGCTATACATTTTGTTTTAGTGAAAGTCGGCCATCGCACATTTAAAAACAATTTCTTAGGTACTTTAAGTATCTCATTTACCATATTTTCTGGTTTTAAAAGTGCTATTTGAAATATTGAAAATAAAAACATGTATAAATATTATAATCAGGTTCTTCTATTGTTTCACTTGTATCATGCAAGCTATTAATTTGACTCAGTTATTCTTTATTGGGTGTGGGAGTATTTTTGTCTTCCTAAGTTTATTAAAAATACTTTTTTGTTTTTTGTTTGTTAAATAAATTTAACTAAGTTTAGATAAATGTCTATCATTTGGTGAGAGTATATGGATGGATGGATGGGTGAATGGATAGATATACTGATACAATGTATGATGTTCCTACATTTGGTTGGATTAGTCTGTTGTTTGTCACTAATGTTTTATTGAGTAATTAATACACATATATATCAATTTATTGGGGAATTGATATATATACCAATTACATATATAGTATTCTATTAGCTTCAGGTTTATAGCATAATGACTTGGTAATTTTATATATTGCAAAATGATCACCACAATAAGTCTAGTTAACATCTGTCACCATACATAGTTAGAAATGTTTTTTCTTATGAGAACTGTTAAGATTTACTCTCTTAACAACTTTCAAATATGCAATACAGCATTATTAACTGTAGTCACCCATGCTGTGCATTACCTCCTCATGACTTTTTATTTTATAATTGGAAGTTTCTACGTTTTGACTCCCTTCACTCATTTTATCTCCTCCTTACCTTTGGCAACTACCAATCTGTTCTCTGAATCTCTTCCTTACCCCCTACCTCCTTTGGCAACTACCAATTTGTTCTCTGAATCTAAAGGTTTTTTTTTTCAGATTCCAAATGTAAGTGAGATGACCTAATATGAGTCTTTGATTCACTTAGCATAATACATTCATATTCCATTATGTTGTTCCAAATGACAAGATTTCATTCCTTTTTATGGCTGAATAATATTCTGCTATATATTTCCCTTATATTTTGTTTTTACCCATTTATTTATTGATAGGCACTTAAGTTGTTTCTGTATCTTGGCTATTGTAAATAATGCTGCAATGAATATGGGACTCATGTATTTTTTCAAGTTAACATTTTCATTTTCTTTGGATAAATACCCAGAAGTGGAATTGCAGGATTATATAGTAAGTAGTTTTATTTTTAATCTTTTGATACTGTTTTCCACAGTGGCTATACCCATTTGCATTTCCACCAATAATGCACAATTTTTCCCTTTTCTCCACATCCTTACCAACACTTGTTATTTCTTGTTTTTGTTGATATTAGCCATCCTAACAGGTGTGAGTTTATATCTTCTGCCTAGTTTTTAATTATATATTTATGATTTTTTTGCTATTGAATAGTATGAGTAATTTTTTAAATCCTGTTGTCATTGGTAGATGGCTGCATCAGTGGCCCCAATTCCTTAGTCCTTTATGCTTCTATGTCTTTTGCCATTGGACTTTGCAATGCCTTTCACTAAGGGAGTATCATATATTTCCCTGTCTCTTGACTTTAGACTTAGTCATACAACTTCTTGGGGAAGTACAGATTGAAATACGTTGTGTCAGTTCCAGGCCTAGGCCTTAAATGGCTTGTGTAATTCTACCTGACTTCTTGTATTTCTGTTTTTACTATGAGGAAAAACACTAGCTCAAGGAAGAAAATGACTGAGAAAGAAGACAGAGCTGGATCAGCTGAGTTGCCTCAATTATACCCTCCAATGTCAGTCAGATGTTTTCCTGCCAACCTGCAAACATGTGGATTAGTCCACCATTAATTAGGCCAGCCCAGATAAGCCAACCCTTAGCCAAACCAGATAAATGTGGCATGGTGCTGAAATGTAATGGTTTGTTGTTAGGCTGCATTATTGTGAATATAGATAACTGATATATGGTCAGATTAAATGATCTCTAATAACACTATGTTTTGTTGACTATTATGAAATTTCTCATTGCAAAATATATTTAAAATGTTGATAAATATGCTATAAACACTTGAGAAAAAATATTGAAGGAGAAATAGACAGAAAAATGATACTAGAGGACTTCATTGCTTCACTTTCAACAATGAAAAGATTGCCCAGGCAGGAAATAATTATAGAAATATTGAATTTAAAGTCCGTGTTAGATTACAGAGATATAACAGGCATTTAGAGAACATCCCATCCAACAGCAGCAGAATAAACATTCTTCTTGAGTACATATGGAAAAATCTCCAAAACAGATTACAAAACAAGTCAATACGTTGAAAAAGATTCAGACCATATCACACATGTTTTTCTGACCACAGTGGTATAAAACTAGAAATCCATTAAAAGAAAACTGGAAAATTTACAAATACATGGAGATTAAATAACACACTTCTGAGCATTAAATGGGCCAAAGAAGAAATAAAAAAACAAATTAGAAAAACTTGAGAAAAATAAAATGGAAATACAACATACTAAAACTTTTTATTATTACTATTTTTTTAATTTCCAGAGAGAAAGAATGAGAGATAGAGAAAGAGCTAGAGAACAAGCAGGGGGAGTGGCAGACAGAGGGAGAAGCAGGCTCCCTGCTAGAAGGGAACACAATGTGGGACTGGAGCCCAGGATGCTGGGAGCATGACCTGAGCCAAAGGCAAATGCTTAACCAAATGAGCCATCCAGAAGTCCCACAATATACCAAAACTTATTGGGTGCAGCAAATACAATTCTAAGGGGAATGTTTATAGTGATAAATGCCTATGTTAAGAAAGAAGGCAGATCTCAAATAACCAAGTTAACTTTACAACCCAAAGACCTTGAAAAAGAACAGACAGCCCAAAATTAACAGAAGGAAGAAAATAACAAGTATCAGAGTGGAAATAAATGAAATAGAGACTAACAAGATGATAGAAAAAATCAAGAAACTAAAAGTTGTGTGTGTGTGTGTGTTTGAAAGGTAAATTGAATAGACAAACCTTTAGCTAGACTCACCATGAAAAAAAGAGGGTTCAAATAACTAAAGTTAAAAATGAAGAGGAAACATTAAAACTAATACCCTATAAGAATTTAGGATTGTAAGAAAGTATTCTAAATAATTACATGACAACAAATTGGACAACCTAGAAGAAAGAGATAAATTCTTAGAAACATACAACCTACAAAGACTGAATATAATGAAATAAAAAATCTAAATAGACCAATTACTATTAAGAAGTAGGATTGCAGGATACAGAATCAATATACAAAACTCCATTGCATTTCTGTACTCTTGACCATGAACTATCAGAAAGAGACAACAATCCCATTTATAATAGCATCAAAATGAATAAAATACCCAGGAATAAATTTAACTTAGGAGGTGAAAAATCTGTATACTGAAAACTATAAGACATCGATAAAAGAAATTGAAGACACACATAAATGAAAGATATTTCATGGTTATGGATTGGAGGAATTAATATTGCTATTAATTAATAGATAATTAATATTTAATACTTAATTACTTTAAGTGTTCTACAGCTTCAGTGCAGTCTCCATCAACATTGTAAATGGCATTTTTTTTTTTTTACAGATAGAGAAAAAAATTATCCTAAAATTTGTATAGCACCACAAAAGACCCCCAATAGCCAAAGGGATCTTGAGAAAGAAGTACAAAGCTAAAGGCCTCAGACTATCTGATTTCAAACTATATTTCAAAGGTACAGTAATTTAAATAATATGGTAATAGCATAAAAAAGATGGATAGATCAATGGAACACAATAGAGATCTCTGAAAGAAAACCATGTATATATGATTAATTAATTTATGAGAAAGGAGCCAAGAATATACAGTGAAGAAGGGTGCTGGGAAAACTAGATAGTCATATGAAAAAAAAATGAAACTGTACCTGCATGGTATAATCTACACAAAATCAACTCAAAAGGGATTAAAAACTTAAATGTAAGACTTGAAACTTAAAAACTACTCGAAGAAAGCCTGTGCATAAGTTCTTTGCATTGGGCTTGGCAATGATTTTTTTAGATTTAACCTCAAAAGCAAAACCAATAAAAGCAAAAATAAACAAGTTAGACTACAACAAATTAAAAAAAAAAAACTTTCTGCAAAAGAAAGGAATACATCATTAAAATGAGAAGGTAGGGGCGCCTGGGTGACTCATTGGGTTAAAGCCTCTGCCTTCGGCTCAGGTCATGATCTCAGGGTCCTGGGATCGAGCCCCACATCAGGCTCTCTGCTCAGCAGGGAGCCTGGTTCCTCCTCTCTCTCTGCCTGCCTCTCTGCCTACTTGTGATCTCTGTCTGTCAAATAAATAAATAAAATCTTTAAAAAAAATAAAATGAGAAGGTAACCTACAGAATGGGAGTAAATATTTGCTAAATATATATTTGATAAGAATTAATATCCAAGAAAATATGAAGAATTCAATAACTCAATAGCAAAACCCCCCAAACAATCCAATTTAAAAAACAGGCAGAGGAACTAAACATATATTTTCCAGGGAAAATATACAAATGGACAAAAGGTACATAAAAAGCTACATCAACATCACTAGTAATAAGGAAAATAAAAATCAAAGCCAAAGTGAGATCTCACCTCACCCCTTTTAGATGGCTGTTATCAAAAAGGAAATGAATATTGGTGAGGATTTGGAGAAAAATGAACCATTTGCACTGCTGGGTGGAAATGTAATTGGTAGAGCTAATATGGAAAACAGTATGAAGGTTTCCAAAAAATTTAAAAATAGATCTACCATATGATCCAGCAATCCCACTGCTGGATATATATCCAAAGGAAATTCAAACAGGGACTCAAATAGAAATCTACATCTCCATGTTAATTGCAGCATTATTCACGATAGTGCAGACATGGAAATAACCTAAGTGTCCATAAATGGATTGTATCTATCTATCATCTATCTATATATATATTTCTATAATATCTATAGATATAGATATATCTATCTAGAAATAGATATATGGCTATAGATAGATATGGGGATTATATATATAGATACAGATATATAGATATAGATATGGGTGCTATATATATAGATAGATATAGATATAGTTTAGATATACATATGGGTATTATGGGACATGAGAAAGAAACACATCTTGCCATTTGCAACATTCAATCTTTGCTCTTTTCACATGGCATGCTCCCTATGTCTCTATGTCATCACATGGTTATTTTATTTAAGGACACCAGTTATATCAGATTAGGAGCTGACTGCACTCCAGTGTGACCTCATTTTAACTTGACTAATTATATCTGCAATGACCCTATTTCCAAATAAGGTCATATTTTAAGATAACTAGAGGTTAGGATTTCAACATATCCTTTTGAAGGAATATAATTCAACTGAAAACATTCTGCTCTCCATCCCACAGTGATTCATATCCTTCCCACATAAAAATATAAATTCATCCTGTTCCAATATCTTCATAAACTTTAAATTCCAAATCTCATCTCTATATAATCAATCCAAAAAGGCTCAAATGTCATCTTCTAAAATATTTAAATCAGGTGTGGGTGAGACACTAGATGTGGTCCATCCTGAGGCAAAATTTCTATTTTTGAACCCTCTAAACAGAGAGCAAGATGTCTGTTTACAAGACACAGAGGTGGAACATAGGGCATGGGATGGACATTCCCATTCCAAAAGGTTAAAATTAAAGGGGCGGGGGAAGGCATCATTGGTCTAAATCATGTTTTTAATCCAGCAGGAGAAATTCTCTTAGGTTCCAAAGCCTGAGGATAATTTTAGACTTGATGCTCTGTCCTCTGGCTTCACAGGGTGTCCCTATTTCCTTTGACCCTTTGGAGACTAGGAGGCCCCCTTGGACCAGGCCTCTGAATCTGACTTTGTCTTGAGAGTTATTCTTCCTTCATTCACTTCATCCCATCTTTGTTTTTTTCAGTCCAAGCATGCAGTATTTCTGTTCATATGAAATTCTCAAAATCTTCTTGGTCTGTGGTCATTTAAGAGATCACAATGTTAGACAAGGGCTCTCCACAGTTCCTTTTAAGAGAAACACATATTTATTTCCAGTTACTGCGAAGATGTTTTATTGGATCAGTGATTCACACACCTAAACTCTTTGGCAAAGCATTTTCTGACCACAATCTTGGCCCTATTTCCAGAGCATGCTATCTGGATCATTAAGCACTGGTTCCTTTCTGCTTAAGATTTCCTTCATCCATTTATCTTTCTCCTCTCACATTTACAGCCAACAGCAAGGAGAAACTAGTTACTCCTTCTACTCTTATTGGAAATCTCTTCAGCTAATTATCCCAATTCACCCCTTATAAGATTTATTAAGAACAAAACAAAACAAAACCTTACAGCATAATTTAATCAAGTTCTCTGAAACTAAAACAAGGGTTGTCTTTCCTCCAGCATCCAATAACATATTCATTATTTCCATCTGAGACCTCACCAGGACCATCTTCAATGTCCATATTTCTATCAACAATGTCTTCAAAGGCTTTTTCTATCACGTGCCTCAGATTCTTTCAGCATCTACCTACTACTGAATTCAAACCACTCCACATTTTTAGTTATTTGTTACAGCAGCATCTCATTTCTTGGTACCAATATCTCTATTAGTTCCTTGGGCCTGTCATGACAAATCACTACAAATTGGGTGTTAGTATGGTTAGTTCCTTCTGAGAGCTCTGAGGGGAAGTTTGTTCCATGACTCTCTCCTTACTTCTGAGGACAGCTGGTAATCCTTGACATTCCTTGACTTGTAGAAGCATCACTGCAGTCTCTGCCTCCCTCCTCACACATTTTTCCTGTGTCTCTGTGTCTTCATATAAGGTCACAGTTATACTGGATAGAGACCTACCTTCTCAAATATAACCTCATTGTAGTGAATGTCATCTGCAACAATCTATTTCAAAATAAGATCATATTTGGAAGTGCTAGGGATTAGAGCTTTAACATATCTTTTTTGAGGGACAAAATTCAACGGTTTCAGAGAAAACTGTTTTTTATAACTATATTTTCTTTTCCACTTATAAAGACTATCTATGGAGAAGGAAGTACAGGCACAGTGACCATGAACTATACTAAGAATGTGTTGTAAATCTGTTAAAAAAAACTGTAGTTCTTTTTCTCACTAGTGATATAAGTGGATTGAACATGGGAATTTGCTTCTACACTTTTCTGAAATTTCATAAAAATGCAGCAAAGAGATGAAATAAACTAGAAACAGTCTATTGGTCTATTGTAAGAATATGGGAGAAGATTAGAGCCATAAAATTCAGGAAGCTGAAGAGCAGATAGATGAGGAATAACTCACTTAACTGAGCTGGGAAAACTGATACCGATCTTCACAGTGTGGAAAGCCTGGAAACCAGTTTATTCAAAACACAGAACCTCCCATCACCATATGTACACACACATACCCTAGTGATTGGGGGCTTCAAGAACCTCCAAATGTTAGGGAGCACATGGGACTAATAGGGATACCTGACCGAAAGTCTGTACAAGAAACAGGCACTGTAGATCTCTTCCCTGATCTTGCTCAACCAGGCAATTGCTTCCTCTATTCTAGCAGAGGACCAGAGGTTTATTTTGGAAACAGAGGGAATTTGCTCTTGGGGAATTCAATATACATTTGAGTGTGAAGGCACAGCATGAAATTATGGGGATGAAATAGAAATCAGAAGTGCTGGAAAGCCAATTAATACCCCGTCAAGAGAATTTCTCACTGGAGAAATTAACAAGTCCAAGAAAAACCAACATAGAGTTGTAGAAAGTTGTGGACTCTCCCCAAAATGGACGAGACAAATGACCATCCAGCTATTCCCTGGAAAGCCAGGTTCTCATCCATCAGTAGCCAACCAGTTTCTTACAATGTAAACACCAAGGCAGGGACCATCAACAGCTGAAGAAAGCCCAGCATCACAGTCAGAGTCTGAAACAATAAAAATACAAAAGAGGAAATGAAGATAATGCAGACACCAGAGGAAATGTTAATAAAAATTCCTTTATGTAACATTGGTGGGATTATAAATGGAAAAAATACAGAAAACAGAATGAAGGTTCTCAAAAAAAAATTGAACTACCATATGATCCAGCAATTTCAGTTTTGGGAACATGTCCAAAGGAAATGAAAGCACTAACTCAAAATGGTATCTCCATCCTCATGTTCACAGCAGTATTATTTATAATAGCTAAGACAAGGAACAACTTAAGTGTCCATCAATAAATTAATGAATAAGGAAATTATTGTATATATATGTAACATATGGTATAATACATGTGGAACATTATTCAGCTGTACAAATGAGGAAATCCTACCATTTGCTAGAAAATGGATGTACCTTGAAGGCATTATGCTAAGTAAAAGAAGTTAGAAAGGGAAAGGCAAATACTATACTGTATGATTTACATCATACATTACTTACTTACATGTGAAATCTAAAAAAACTAACTCATAGAAAGAGTTCAGATTTGTGGTTACTAGAAGTCTTGGAGGGTGCAGGAGGGGAATTAGAGGAAGGTGGTCAAAAGTTACAAACTTCTAGTAATAAGAAATAATTACTAGAGCTGTAATGTGCAACATGATGGCTAGAGTTAATACTGCTGTATTATCTGTAGGAAGGTTGTTCAGAGATTAAATCCTAAGTGTTCCTATCATAAGGAGTTTTTTTTTCCTTTCTTTCTTTTATATCTTTATGAGATAATGGATATTAGGGAACCTATTGTGGGAATCATTTCATAATATATGTAAATCAAACCATCATGATGTACATTTACCTTACATAGTAATATAGATCAATTATTTCTTAATAACAGTAGAGAAATAAATAAAAATAAAAAAGTATCCTCAGAAAATGTAGGTGTCATTATACCCTGAAGTGAAAATAGAAGCCAAGGAAAAAGGAATACTTAAAGAAAACAAATTGCCTAAGAAATAAAAATTCACATATATTCAGAAACATCATCACAGTAGATATTTGTACTCCAAAACATCAGAGAAATAAAAAAGATCTCAAAACCCAAAGAGAGAATAAAATAGTAATATACATAGAACTGAGAATCAAATGACCTGAAACTTCTCAATGCTGATTGGAAGCAATGACTCCAAAGTTTTGAGTGATAAATAAAAAATCCAACAGACTTCTATAACCATCCAAACTATAAATGAAGAGAAAAAGGGATATTTTCACATCAGGAAGTTCTCACGGCGTGTATCTCTCCTATATCTTTTTCAGTAAGCTACTAGACTACATGTTCCAGACATATAAGGGAGTAAGTCAAGTTAGAAGAAGTTATAGAGTCCAAGAGCAAGGGCTGCAATATAGAATAAAAGAGAAAGACATTACTGGGATGGTGAAAAAGGCAGGTTCAAGGTCGGCAGCTATGAAGCATGCCTGGAGAGGTTAGGAAATGTGGAGTTCTAGAACTTTCACAATGTGCTGGAGGGAGTGGGGGTGTTGTGTGGTCATTCTGGGGAATAATTCATCTGTATTTACTCATTCCATGGATGTACAACCCATGATCTAGACCTTTTTCTCCTGAGTATATGTCTTTGTATAAACATGCACACCTTGTTTTATTGTATTTCACATCATTGTACTTTGTAGATATTATGTTTGTTTGTTGTTGTTGCTTTTTTTTTTTAATGAACTGAAGGTTTATGGCAACCGTATGTCAGGTAAGTCCATCGGCTGCATTTTTCTAATAATGTTGACTCATTTTATGTCTCTGTGTCACAGTATTTTAAATTTTTTCTTTATTATTTTATTTGTTTTGATGATCTGTGATTATTGATCTTTGATGTTATTATAATTTTTTATACAGTGTTATTGTAGTTACAGAAAATTGTAATTGTTTTGGTGAGTTCCATGAACCACACCCATATAAGACAGTAACGTTAATCAATAAATGTGTGTTTTCTGACTGCTCCACTGACCAGCCAATCCAGAGCAAGGCCCTAACTCTTCAATTCTATGACAGTTGAGAGAAGCGAGGAAACTGCACAAGAAATTGTTGGAGCTAGCAGAGGGTGGTTCCTGAAGTTTAAGGAAAGAAACTAAGTCCATACGATCAAAAAGCAAGGTGAAGCAGCAAGTGCTGATGTAGAAGCTGCTGTAAGTCATCCAGAAGATCCAGGTAAAATAATTAATGAAGGAGGCTACACTAAGCAACAGATTTTCAATGTAGATGAAAAAGTCTTCTATTGGAAGAAGATGCCATCTAGGACTTTCATATCTGGAGAGGAAAAGTCAATGCCTGGTTTCAAAGGACATGGTGACTCTCTTGTTACAGGCTAATGCAGCTGGTGACTTTAAGTTGAAACCAGTACTCACTTATTGTTCTGAAAATCTTATGGCCCTCAATAATTATGTTAAATTTACTCTACCTGTGCTCTAGAAATGGAATAACAAGGCTAGATAGCAGCACAACTGTTTGCAACATGTTTACTAAAATTCTTAAGACCCCATTGAAACATACTGCTCAGAAAAAAAGATTCCTTCCAAAATATCACTGCTCCTTGGCAATTCCTTGGCCATCCAAGATTTCTGATGGAGATGTATAATGAGATTAATGTTGTTTTCATGCCTTCTAATACAATATCCATTCTGCAAACCATGGATTAAGGAGTAATTTTGCCTTTCCATCTTATTATTTAGGAATACATTTCATAAGGTTGTAGCTGCCATACATATTGATTCCCATGATGAATCTGGGCAAAGTAAACTGAAAATCTTCTGGAAAGGATTCACTATTCTAGATGCCATTAAGAATATCTGTGATTCATGGGAAGAGGTTAAGATATCAACATAAACAAGAGTTTGGAAGAAGTTGATAACAACACTCATGGATGACTTTGAGGGCTCAAGACTCCAGTGGAGGAAGTACCTGAAGATGTGGTAGAAATAGCAAGAGAACTAGAATTATAAGTGGAGCCTGAAGATTTTCTTGAATTGCTGCAATATCATAATAAAACTCATGATAAGGAGATGTTTTTTATGGATGAGCAAAGAAAGTGGTTTCTTGGGGTAGAATCCACTTCTGATAAAGATACTATGAAGACTGTAGAACAGTAGATTGACAACAGGGGTGCCTGGTTGGCTCAGTCAGTTACGTGTCTGCTTTTGGTTCAGGTCATGATCCCAGGGTCTGGAGATAAAGTCCTGCTTCAGGCTCTCTGCTTAGTGGGAACTCTACTTCTCCCTCTCCCTCCATCTGGTGCTCCCCTGCTTGTGCTCTCTCTCTAATAAATAAACGAAATCTTAAAAAAAAAAAAAGAAATGACGACAAAGGATTTAGAATATTCCATAAACTTAGTTGATAAAACAGTGGCAGGGTTTGAGAGGAATGACTTCAATTATAAAAGAAGTTCTACTCTGGGTAAAACACTATCAAACATCATCTCATGCTACGGAGAAATCCTTCATGAAAAGAAGAATTAACTGATGTAACAAAAGTCATTGCTTCTTATTTTAAGAAATTATCACAGCACCTCAACCTTCACCAGCTACCACTCTGATCAGTCAGCAGCCATCAACATCAAGGCAAGATCCTCAACCAGCAAAACGATTATGATTCACTGAAAACTCAGATAATGGTTACCACTTTTTAGCAGTAAAGTATTTTTTTAATCAAGGAAGGGGAAAATCAGAGGGGGAGATGAAATATGAAAGACTGTGGACTCCAAGAAACAAACTGAGGGTTTTAGAGGGGAGGAGGCTGAGGGGATCTGTTGGCCCAATGATGGGTATTAAGGAGGGCATGTATTTCATGAAGCACTGGGTTTTATATATAAATAATGAATCATGGAACACTGCATTAAAAACTAATGATATACTGTGTGGTGACTAACGTAACATAATAAAAAATTTAAAAAATAAGATATTTACAATTTTTAAACATAATATTATTGCACACTTAATACACTACTTTTATAAAACTTTTATGTATACTGAGAAATTAAAAAAAAAACTAACTGGCTTTATTGAGATGGTATGAAATCAAACCCGCAATTAAGATATCTGTACATTTTAAGTATATCTGTACATATATTCTCACAAAGGACAGGAAAAAGATATAGATGAGGCTGGTCTATGCAGTGCTTTCAAAAGTGGATCTAGAGCTCATTTCTGCAATATTGGTTAAGTGAAATAAGGTGGATCCACAGCAGTTGGCAGTAAGATATTAGCTGCACACATAGCAAACATACTTAAGTCTCAAGAGAGGATGCCCAGAGGAGAAAAAAAAAATGAGGAACATTTATAAGCCAATACTATTGATATAAATTAAGAATATACCAATAAAAGGATGAATGTTGAACACATTAGAAAATACCAATGAAGGGTTGAAAAAAGAAGAATTGTGACAATAAAGGGAATATATAAACAAGAAAATAGAACTAGAGAAGGGCCTTCCCTGGATCGATGCATGTGGACTGTCACCTCCCTGAACTCCAGGTAAAAGCTTTGCAGTACCTGCCCTATGTCTGGGCTTGAGCTTTCTCCTGGATCTTCTACCACACCTGAAAAGGGAAGAGAACTGCTTCTTCCCATTCTCTAGACTTTCCATGACACTATTTCATACATAGCTAAAAGAATTTTAATGAACTTAATTACTGACAAAATTGAGAATGTCAAATTTTCATCTTTGTGATATAATTGCATAATCCCATAAAATGTAAATGGGAAATGACACCTCTAGGCACATACGTAAAAATTTTCATTTCCTAACATATAAGAGGATAATAATAGCTTCTGTGTTTAGGGGCATTTGAAAATTAAAATGAGATTATATATGTAAAGTGCTCACCATATTACCTGGTGCAGGGTAAATCACTCAATATATAGTAGCTACATTAAATAAACTGGCTCCAAAAATTCATTTTAAAGATGGTTGTTGGGATTCCAAACATATTTTTGCCTAATAAACAATAATAAAAATGCAGATGACTAGATGTTTAAACTGGATGCAAAAGACAATTTAGACCCTTGAGGGACTTGAAGTATAAAATGATAGCGTCCCTACCAACCATTGTCAATTGACTGACGTTTTATTTAGAGCCTGCCGTGTACTACTGTAGGTGACCATGTAATTTCCAATATGAGACTGTGTTTGGAGCTCCAGAGGAGGCTTCCCTGACAAGAGCATATGCAAGTTATTCTTAAAGTGTGGTGTGAGGACAGGGGCCCCTTCAGTCTGTTTGTTACTGGTCTGTGATTAGATAAGAATGTAACTGAGAGTAAATATTCAGAAAATTTTAAAGCAATTCAATGGAATAATTTTATGCCTATTGAACATAATAATTACAAAATTGGACTTATATTTTCATCTTATTTTATGGTATGTTATTTATATTGTATTGCACAAAAGTTTGGGCCCATAATGGATTGGGGAAAGAGGACAAGGCAGGTCCCCTGAGAAAAGGAGGTCAGATAGTTTGAAAGGGATGGATCCAAAGTAAATCCCTACCCCAGTGACTCTATCACATCACTCAACTTTATTTCCTATGAAGAAAATACCACTATTTTGAAGTTAATGTGTTCATTGAAAATTTTTTAAAGATTTTATTTATTTATTTGAAAGAGACACAGGAAGAGAGGGAACACAAGCAGGAGGAGTGGGAGAGGGAGAACCAGGCTTCCCACTGAGCAGGGAGCCTGATGCAGGGCTCAATCCCAGAACCCTGGGATCATGACCTGAGCTGAAAGCAGATGCTTAACAATTGAGCCACCCAGGCACCCCTGTTTACTGAATTTTTATCTTGTCTCTCCTTGTATGGGGTCATTTTGAGGAAGGAGGTCTTATCTGCCTTAATACTAGCAATTAGAGCAGTGTCCAGCATAGCCCGGAGGCTAAGTTAATTTTAGTTGAATGGATCAGTGGATTAAATTTTAACTGCAGTTGTTATAACAGTGACTACTGTCATCACACCCTGAACAGACATCATGAAAGCCCTTCCAGCTGTGGGGAGGTGGTGAGGGCAAAGTGGCTCTCCCCTCCAAACCACAGGATTCAGGATTCAGGTCTGTTACTCCAGAATATCTCCAGAATTTTATGAATAATCAACTTCTTTGAATGGCAAGGCTCTACTTTTGACCAATTAGCATGCTAATTATAAACCTTTTCTGAACTAAAGATTTCAAACAGACTGTATGTTGTTAACATATTTTAGTTAAATATGTGCTTGTGGTAATAAACTATTTTTTTAAAGGTTTGCCACTTATTTTCAGACCATTTTCTAATGCAGACCGACCTCCCTTGCCCTATTAGTGTGAATTACAGATTCTTCACTGTCATGGTTAAAAGAGAGTAAGTTAATTTAGAACCCTGGATGACTAAAGCTGGAAGGATATTTTTAGTGATTCTAATGACTGAATCTTGTGGCTTGCTGCAGACAGTATTAGAAGCTTCTATTGAAGTTACAAAGGGGTGATGAAGAGGCATATGTTGCAATGGTTTCAGGGGAGATGGGAAAGGGATGGGAAATAGAGAAAACTATTTGCCAATTACATAACAGCAAATACCATAGCTGTCCTTACAGAAGGTCAGAAATGCAGCAACTGAAGCTGTCACATAATAGACAATTTGATGATAGTAACTAAGAAAACACAAAAGGCAGCTAATCTCCCCCCTACTGATAAAGCTGTCTGAGGTAGATCAATTTAGTTGCAGTTGTTGTTAGGAAATTGCACTTGTTTGATGTTCCACAAGCAGATCATGTAGTTTCCTAGGAAACATCCTTTTTCACTTAAATCTAATTCTCCCACGATGTGGGATCTGATGAGTCACTCAGCCTGATTTTTCTCTCCTTTCCCTCTACCCATTAAAAAGGACCTACCATCTGGAAATCCACTAAATGAAATGAATTTATTAGTTCTTTTCACCTTGTTCTTCACTTAAGTCTTGTGTTTCTTCCTTGCAAATCTAACTGCTTCCCTGATGTGAAGGGCCAGAAATAATGAAGGAGTGGGGTGTGTGATGTGAGCAAGTGTTGAGCACTGGCTTTTTTCAATTTCTTGGTTATTGAACTATATTTCAGCTTCTAGACTTAAATGGAAAACATTACATGCATAAAGACTTTTTTTTTTTTTT
>RCUC01112187.1:0-43960 GCA_003697995.1 Taxidea taxus jeffersonii | reverse complement strand
CTCCTATATTATCAATAAATAAGTAATAAACTACTATTAATCCAGTATCCAATATAAACAAAGGAGGAAAGTATTTATTAAAGATATCAACAAGCTTTTAGAAGATTGAAAATATCTACATAAGCAACCAAAATTGGGATATCTTAATCTTCAGTGGTTTCAAGAGGAAAAAGCAAGTCCTTGAAATAGACAACATACTGATAAGGCTCAGAAATGAAGCCATCAAATATCATTGAAGGAGTAATAAAAATTGGTTGAAAGTCCAAGGGCAATTAGCCTTCACTCTGCTCCCATGTCTCCAGCTTGAGGCAAGTACCCTCCCATATGCACATTACCCCCAGTCTTTCTAACAAGAGACAGGGACCTCACTAAACTATAGAGCATCCAAACCCAGGAATATTATGAATAATAGGACAGGAAAATATGTTTTAAAGAAAAGAGGTCTATTAATTAAAACCCAACTTACTAAACAAATAGTAGCCAGGTGGCCCCTACTGTGAGAAATATTCAAGAACACTGGAATATTCCTTCAAGTCTTGTCTCATTTTCTGCCTCCCTGGCATTCCCTCTCAACCTACACATATACACACATGCACCACATACACATACACACACACACACCTTATCACAGAGAAAATTGGCAGTTTCTTCTTTGGAGAATCTGAGCAGGCAAAGACAACTTTATATTTTGGTATTTGTCTACATTTCAATAAAAACTCTGGATTCCCATCAGCACTCAGTGAAAACATCAGGCATTTAGTAAGTACAGCAATGTACAAAAAGCTTCTGATCAACTTGTGTTTTAGTTTAAAATATGACTGGACTGCTAATCAGCAATGGCCTGATGAAGAAGTAACTTAATATGAAAGATAAAGACCTAAACAGGAAAACAACTGAAGGAGGTAAGAAGAGAGGAAGAGAAATAGGAAGAAACAATATGGAAATATAAGAAATATAAAAATATGTAAATAACATAATCAGAGAGATAATATTTACCATGAAACCCAAACATATTATATAATGAAGAAAATGAGAAAATAATAATTATTTCTCAGATAAGAAATATACGAAAGAGAAAAAAGATGTCAGGATCTAAATTCTAAGATATTTATAGACTATGAAAGAAAAAAGATAAAGGAACTAATAGTAAAAAATGTATAGACCCTACAGTAATCCTATATTCAACAAATAATAATTTCAGAAACTGAAAATAAAAATATTAGAAGGGAATAAGTCAAATAAATATTATGAACATAAGCATTCATGTTAAAGTAGATCACTGAGTAGTTTGCCAATGAGTTAAAAAAATATATATATATATATATAATTGCATTATTAAAGACTTTCCTGGCAACAGAGATATTTCCAGAAGAGAGTAAGAAATAGAGAGAAAGAGTGAGTGAATAGGAATTATAATAGCATTTTCAGCAGCAAAGGTAGGTGAGAGAAGACAGAATATTTACTGTCTTCAAAACTCTGGAAGGAAATCAAGTTGAACATTTTCAAACCAGTATCTCAATTAGGTACAAGGTATTTTTGTTTGTGAAACATATTTTCAAATAATCTGTATCTGAAAAACTTTGCCACATAAAGTTTTTCTCTTAACAAACTAGAGTCTGTATTTTGTTAAAAATATAAAGTAAAATCAAGAAAGAATAAATTTTGAGATCCAGGAATTAGAGAGTCTAGTAAGAGGAGTGAGTTAGAGAGTCTAGTAAGAGGAGTGAGTTAGAAAATTCTCAGGATACCAGGCTAGGTCAAGAGAGGGGCTGAAAAAATTTGATAACAAGTATTAATTCTAGAAAACAACAAAAACAACAAATTAAAGGAAATATAACCCACTGAAGAATATTTTCATAATCACAATTATAGAAATGTTCCAATTGTATTTAGAAGGTAAGAAACTATGAAGATACTAATAGAAGTTACGGTCAGGAAGAAGAAATAGATTAAAACGTGATCTTCAATTGTAAGCTTTAGTTTTACTTGGGTATTTATTGACTAATAAAAATCAAAGTAATTTCCAGTGATGAAAATTAGATATTTTGAACCCCCCTCTTAACTTGGGTAAAACTGAAAATCTGGAAAATATTTTAATAGATCTTATCTTTAGAAGGGTTTTATAACAAAACTGAGTAGAAAGTACAGAGCTCCTAAATACCGTCTGCTTTAAAAATTCTCCTGTGTGTTCCTTTTCAGAAGAGGTAGCTGAGAGGCTGAAAAGCTGAGCAGCATTTTTTAGAGACCTAAGGCATTGAGCCATAGACATTTAGTCCATAATCTTACCGTGTGGAAAATAGGGCTGGGCACAAACTCTAGTAATATGGGTAAATCAGAAATATATTGGCCCTCAGAAGAATTATAGTCAACCATGTCAACTATATTCAATTTCTTATCTTTATACTTTTCTTTGTGTCTGAAAAAGCATCTTTAAACTTTTTAAAGCCAATTCTACTAGGAACAGATTATCTCAACTCTTACTATATGAAAATGTCTTTTGTTACTTTCAAAGGATATTTTCATAAGGTATACATTTATGGGTTCTCGTTGTTTCTTTAACACATAAAAATTTTATTTTCACAAAACAAAAAACAAACAAAAAACCACTTAAAATTTTATTTTCACAAAAACAAAAAACAAACAAAACATCTTCACTGCTTCTGGCATGCATGGTTTCTAATAAGAAATTTAAGGCATGACTCTTCTCAGGGCTAAACCCAATGTTGCATATATCGTGAAACCTCTTCCTTCTGGTAAGAAAGCAAGCTATATTCAGCCTGTGTGAACTAATGGAATTGTTCTACGTATTTCTACCTTTTTTTCTCCCATGGCCAGGATATCTGTTTTTATGGATCATGCAGAACTATATTATAATATTTGATTCTAATTATATCAATGCATGCCACTTGACTTCTTACTTTCTTTGAAAATTATTCCTATTTCTTTTTTTTAATTAAAATATTTCATTTATTTGTGTCAGAGTGACAAGCAGAGGCAGAGGGAGAAGCAGACTTCCCGCTGAGCCAGGAGCCTGATGCAGGACTCAATCCTAGGACCCTGGGATCATGACCTGAGCCAAAGGCAGATGCTTAACTAACTGAGCCACCCAGGCATCCCTCTTTGAAAATTATTCCAATTTCTCTTTATTTTTCTCTTTATATTTTCTTCCCTGTATTTCTCTCTCTCCCTCCTCCCAGAACAACTACATGCCTAACAAAACCCTTTATCTCTACTTAGTAGGTAACCTATCACTCTTGTCTAGCAAAGAAAGAATGACAAGGCTATCTCTGAAGTGGGCACCATTTGTTGTCTGTTTAGTGCAGTCAGTATTTTTTTTTAATACATAAGTTGTATGTACAGAAGAAAAACTATAAGGTGTGTTTCATAACCATAGTAACTCAAGGTATTGGTACATCCAGGATCAGCAAGAGAGAAGATGGTACTGTTTAGTCAACTGATAAGAATTATGCATGGCACAGATCATGTTAGCTTGGAGATACACTTGTTAAATATGATATGAGAGTTGTTTAATAAAAGAAGAGAGCAAAGGGGGAAATCATAAAATTCAAAAATATAAAAATAAAGTATAGGAAATATATTTTAATGCTTACATTATCCAGTCCATATGTAATGTGCCATCAAGGAAAAAAGGAGAAAACCTGCTGTTCTAAGAAATGGTTGAAAATACTACTAAAATTGGTAAGAATAATCTATCATCTGGCTTTTCCTCATTAAATTTGGTACAGTAGAAAATCACTTGTGTAGGGAAGTGAAGCAAAATTGATTATGAGGAGACAAAAGCTAGATATCCCTTGCTTTTCAGAAGCAAAAAGTGTTGAATACTGTAAACCTGAGAAATATTAACTCATGACATTACAAAAATTTATACAGAAATTTTGGATTTGTTTATATTTTCTCTTAGCACATATGGCTAACTTTTCTACTGGAATTTTTTGACAGCCATCAGAACATTTACCAGTAAAAATACTGTTTTATTTCTTTTTTTTGTAAATATAAAATATAATACATAAGATGTAGTTCTGAACAAAACTATTCACTGCATGTGTATAAAAATGTTTTCTATGAAAGTCCTTTTGGAAACTTCCCTTGTCTCCACTCCTGACCCCCAACTTAAAAGTGTATAACCAGGGGCGCCTGGGTGGCTCAGTGGGTTAAAGCCTCTGTCTCCGGTTCACGTCATAATCCCAGGGTCCTGGGACCAAGCCCTGCATCGGGCTCTCTGCTCTGTGGTGAGCCTGCTTCCCTTCCTCTCTCTCTCTCTGCCTGCCTCTCTGCCTACTTGTGATCTCTGTCTGTCAAATAAGTAAATAAAATCTTAAAAAAAAAAATGTATAACCAATCCCTCCTCAGAATCTCACTATAACTCTTTCTGCCTACAGGTCCCGTCTCTATGCTTTAATAAAAACACCTTTTTGGAAGATATCATCCATATACACAATGAAATATTACACTTCCATCAGTAAGGATGAATACCCAACTTTTGTATCAACATGGACAAGACTGGAGGAGATTATGCTGAGTGAAATAAGTCAAGCAGAGAAAGTCAATTATCATATGGTTTCACTGAGTTGTGGAGCATAAGGAACAACATGGAGGACATTCAGAGAAGGAAAGGAAAAGTGAATTGGGGGAAATCAGAGAGGGAAATGAACCATGAGAGACTATGGACTCTGAGAAACAAACTGAGGGTTTTAGAGGGGAGGGGGATGAGGGGGTTGGGTGAGCCTGGTGGTGGGTAATTAAGGAGGGCATGTATTGCATGGAGCACTGGGTGTGGTGCATAAACAATGAATCTTGGAACACTGAGAAAATAAAATAATTTTTTTTTAAATTTAAGAAATTAAAAATTATTGGTCTATTAAAAACAAAAACAAAAACAAAAAACACAACTTTTTGCATAGAAAAATAAATATTTTCCATGGAATGTAATAAACTGAATTTCATACAAATACATCTCTGAATTCAGAGAAGGCTGTCCAAAATTTCAGACTTTACTTCCATTTGAATGCACACATCAAATTCTACCTACAGATTTAGCAGGTTTTTTTCAAAAATTTTATTGAAGTATAGTTGACAAAATTTATTAATTCCAGAAATATAATATAATAATTAACAATTACATATGTTATATAAGATTAAGGATTTTAAAAAATTTCTCTGTTCTATTTTTTCTTCTTCCTTCTCCTTCTCCTTCTTCTTCTTCTTTTTTTTTTTTTTAAGTAGGCTTCATGCCCAGCATGGAGCCCAACACAGGGCTTAAACCCTGAGATCACTATCTGAGTTGAGATCAAGAGTTGGATGCTTAGCCAACTGAGACACCCAGGCACCCCAAGATTTAGAGTTTTTAAGCACAAAACTCTAGGTGCAAATTTTCAATATTCTGTGTTCAGATTAATCCTGAAAGTCATATATATTTGGTTCTGTAAGAAACAAATATCATAAAAGGAAATAATACAGTACTGTTATCATTTAAGTTTCTCTGATTTCCCCTCAACATACATAACTCATTTGGCTGATTCTGATTTTCAGAGTAACTTCAGGAGAAATGGTCAGAGATCACTGTCACCACCACTTTACAATAAACTACTCCTGGATCCTGTCAATTATTTCTATCTAACATTGTGCAAACAACCCAGCTTGCACAGAGGGTCAGAAAGCATTAAGTCAAATTTAGGTTTTGCACAAACAGAGTGAAATGTGGAATGGTGTAACATCTAACAGAGTCAACTGTGATTCAAGATAATTGATAGGCAAGGGCAAAGTTATCAACTTGCTGAAACTGAACTAGGCTAAATCCCTTTACTCTCTCTAAGGCAATGAAACCAGCATGGAGACTGTAATTCAGCATCCCAAACAAGGACATACATGGTCTCTACATGGAATTGTAACTTTGCACCAAATATGTATAGGCAATAGCCACCATTAAAATCTTACTCTAGTGAATAAAAGTTTGAAAACTCCAAAACACGGCAGAAAAAAAATATTCCCTAAATATTTAACTTTCTACCTAGTTTTTTTAAAAAATACACTTTTGCTTTTTGAGTTTCCATGCATATAACCAAACTTTTTTTTTTTAAGATTTATTTATTGGACAGACAAAAATCACAAGTAGGCAGAGAGGCAGGCAGAGAGAGAGGGGGAAGCAGGCTCCCCACTGAGCAGAGAGCCCGATGCAGGGCTTGATCCCAGGACTCCGAGACCATGACTGGAGCTGAAGGCAGAGGCTTAACCCACTGAGCCACCTAGGCGCCCCTGTAATCAAACATTTTAAGGTGGGTTTTTATAGGGAATTTTTGAACTATTTGAGTTGCATTGTTGTGAGTGGAGCTGAAAGAGAAATTTAGCCTCTATGTAGAAAAAGATGCATTTGCCTCAATATTTTATTAATGAGTTTTACTTGGGAAAGTATCAGCTCACTGATTTGTATTTCAGGATTATCCACTAGAGGTAATTAATTTTATGTAGACCAAGAGAAGATTGTTAACTATAGGTCACCCACAAGAGTATTACATCTTTGTTATTAAACAGAATCTTTAGCATTTGGTATTCATTCAACTGGGAATTTATTTATGATTATTAGGTAACTGTTTAGGGATTAATTTGAATGTTAAAATGAGTAAACTAAACAAAAATATTGCCTATGTAATTTCATTAAAATAGTATTTCAGAGATTCATTTAAAATAACACAAGAGAGGAAGTACAATAAGTTAGCTTCAACCAAAAATAGAATAGTTATTGTAAAATTATTGGCAGTTTGTAAAATGTGAGATTATCTAAATTTAAGCACAGTGAGATATTTTTGTTACTAATACAGTAATTATCTCAGAAGGAAATATATGCCTTATTGTTTATATAAGAAGTATAGTCTGTCTTTGCAGGAAGACAAATACAACTATTTTTTTCTGAGAAGGCAAGAGAAGTTCCCCTAAGGATCTTAAATTCCATGATAATGACTAGGGTTTGGTCACAGCAAAACCCAGCCTGGCACATTTAAGCCTTATAAGAGAAGAAAAGGACTAGAACACAAGAGAAGTTATAAAGATTAAGCAGCATGTACGTTAACTTAGCACAAGCTAATCCTTGATATTGGATTTTGAAGATGCCTGATCAAGAGGGCCACAACACAAAATGAAGGAAGAGGTTTGTTTTTTTTTTTTTAAAGATTTTATTTATTTATTTGAAAGAGAGAGAGCATGAGGAGAGAGCCAAGCAGGGAGCCCATTGCAGGACTCGAATCCAGGACTCCAGGATCATGACCTGAGCCAAAGGCAGTCGCTTAACCAAGTGAGCCACCCAGGTGCCCCAAGGAAGAGGTTTTTATTTTATTTATTTTTGTTTGTTTGTTTGTTTTTCCAATTTGGAACATCTCTCAGGGCACAGAATTTCACACTCTGGCAAAGACTCTATGTAATAATGAAACTCAATCTAGGTTGGCTTCTGGAGGTCCAGAGAAAGCAATGGCTCATACTGAGCAAAACTGAAATGGCTAAAATTCCAGTTGCAAGAAGTCAAAATAATCAGGGACATATCATATGCAGACAAGTTTCTCAACAGATTTATTTCACAGAAAGGCCCAGAGTACTCACCAGTTACCAAGCTGTTAAATATGTGCTAATGAAAGGGTCATCTGCATCATTAAGAAGTGCAGTGGTGGCTTTCCACTGCAGACCAGGTGGTAGAAGAGGATGATGTGGAGCTTCATTTGTTGATACCAATGGAGATGGAGGGCTCTGAGGCAACTGGCATCAGGTGGCAGTGCTTCAACTACAGCAGCTAGGGGATCACAATGATCATAATGGCCTGTAAGAGAGTACAAGACAAGGAGGTTTGACCTACAGAGAGTTGTGGAGATGATTAATAAAACCCAACATTCTTAGGGACAAAATAAATGGGCAGCAAACAAGGATTTAAAAAGCAAAATGGAGAAGCATGAAGCTGAAAGCACTGTCTCAATAAAAAGTCACAATTCATTGGATATTTCCCAGATCTGAACCACTATTCTATTCCATTGACTGAAGAAAATAACAGTCTCCAGGACAAAGAACTCCACAATATCACATCAAATATATACAGCATTGATTACCCTTTTTTCCCCTATGGCTTTTCCCTTTTCACACTAGTAAAAAGGATTATTTTTTGATACAGGGTGTGAGTTGTTATTGATACCTGGAGAACTTAACTGTCATTATAGCTTCCTTTTTAGGGTGGAAACCAGTTAAAAAGCAGAATTCTGGCCAAAGTCCAGCTAACAGGTATTACATTGGGTTCACAGACCTATCTGGTGTCAGCTCCTGAATGTATAATTTGAGTGAAATACTTAGCAGTTAATGTGCAATCAGATAAAGGGCTAGTATCCAGAATCTATAAAGAACTTATCAAACTCAACACCCAAAGAATAAATAATCGAATCAAGAAATGGGTGGAAGACATGAACAGACATTTCTGCAAAGAAGACATCTAAATGGCCAATAGACACATGAGAAAGTGCTCAACATCACTCATCATCAGGGAAATACAAATCAAAACCACAGTGAGATACCACCTCACACCAGTCAGAATGACTAAAATTAACAAGTCAGGAAATACACAGGTGTTGGTAAAGATGCAGAGAAAGGGAAACCCTCCTACACTGTTGGTGGGAATGCAGGCTGGTGCACACACTCTGGAAAACAGTATGGAGGTTCCTCAAAAAGCTGAAAATAGAGCTACCCTATGATCCAGCAATTGCACTGGGTATTTAACCTAAAGATACAAATGTAGTGATCCGAAGGGGCAGGTGTACCCAAAGTTTATAGCAGTAATGTCCACAATTGCCAAACTATGGAAAGAACCTAGATGTCCATCAACAGATGAATTGATAAAGAAGAGGTGGTATATAAATACAAAGGATACTAGATAGCCATCAGGGCACCTGGGTGGCTCAGTTGGTTAAGCTACTGCCTTCAGCTCAGGTCATGATCCTGGAGTCCTGGGACTGAGTCCCACGTTGGGCTCCCTGCTGAGCAGGGAGTCTGCTTTTCCCTCTGACCCTCCCCTTTCTCATGCTCTCTCTCTTATTCTCTTTCTCTCAAATAAATTAAGTAAAATATTAAAAAAAAAAAGGACTATGCAGCCATCAAAAAACCTGAAATCTTGCCATTTGCAATGATGTGGATGGAGCTAGAGGGTATTATGCTAAGCAAAATAAGTCGATCAGAGAAAGACAATTATCATATGATCTCACTGATATGAGAAATTTGAGAAACAAGTCAGAGGGTCATAGAGGAAAGGAGGGGAAAATGAAACAAAATGAAACCAGAAGGGGAGACAAACCATAAGAGACTCTTAATGTCAGGAAACAAACTGAGGGTTGCTGGAGGGGTGGGGGTTGGTAGGAATGGGGTAGCTGGGTGATGGACATTGGGGAGGGTAAGTGCTATGATGAGTACAGTGAGTTGTGTAATACTGATGAATCATAGACCTGTACCCCTGAAACAAATAATACATTATATGTTAATAAAAAGGAAAATAAAAAAAGAGCTATCATAGCAGAGAAGGCCTAGTGAAACATCTTTGCTCCTTGTCAGAGAGAGTATAATAAATGAAAATCAATACCCCATCTTGGAAAATGGGAGATACTATTGACACCTTTAAATATCTAAAGGAGGTAGTAGTATTGGTTCCTATCATATTTTGATTTAATTTACTAGTATAATCCCTGAAGTAAGCAGATTAAGACCAAAGGATAGTTGCAAACTATCATAATTTCAACAAACAATAGTGATGAGAGCATATTGTATGCCAGATACACTATTGTTGCTAGAAATTAAAGCAGCTTCTAGAACATGGATAGTTGTTTTCATGAATATACACTTTTCTTTCAGAGTGAAAAAAAATCAGTTTAAATTTATATGAAACAGACAATAATACACACTTGCAATTTTCCCTCAAGACTATGTTAAGGCTCCCAAACTCTTTATTGACATAGTTCTAAGATATCCAGACCACCTGACATCCAAAAGAATACACTGACTTATTACATCAGTGACACCATGATTATCAAACAGGATAATCCAGAGGTATCTTACTGCTGAAACTCTTGGTATGTTACATACATTCTGCATGGTTAGAAATTAAACCATACAAAAATTCAAGGATTATCTGCTTCAGTAAAGTTTTTAATGGCCCATAAGGGCAACCCACAACTGTTCCAAAATGAAAGACAATTGGCTTCATCTTGCATCCTCTTTGACAAATGAAGTACAACAGCTTTTGGGTCTCTTCAGATTCTGGAGGCAATATATAACACTACCAGAATTACTGTTCTGGTACATACTGTTGGTAACAGAATACGGCTGCCATATGATACTGTCTCCAGAAGAAGAAAAGAACACTTTATCAGACTTAGTATCCCAAACCTTGGCCATAAGAACTAGCAAGCCTATTGTAATTAGGGTGTCAATGATGGAAACTGTCCCATGGAGTTTACAGCAAACTTCAGTAGGACAATCAAAACATAGGGGGCTGGGGTTCAAGAGCAAGTCCTCATCATCTAAGCAGATGATTGCATACTCCTTGAGAAAAGCAACTGGTGTGTTGCTGGGCCCTGTTAAAATTAAACACTTGGCCATAAGGTATCAAGTGACTATGAGTTTGGAACTGTTTGTTATGAATGGCACCCTACTGGACACACTAAAGTATAAATTCTACTGGGCCTAGCAGCATTCCACTGTAAGTTAAAAATGGCATATCTAGGATGGAGTTCAAGCCAAACAAGAGGCACAAGTAAATGACATTAGCAAGTAGTTCAGATGTTCTAGAAGTCACACAGTTGGTCCAGTGTCTCTCCTTCAGTTCATACCTATAGATATATGATACATCCCATAAATCCCATTGGAGGGCACAACCCAGGCCTGATTTACAGATGGGTTGGTTCATTACACATGCAAGTAAAAAATGGATGATGGCTGGATGGGAGAGTACTCATTGATGGCTTTGAAAGAAGTAAAAAATCTTCTCAATTGGCATAGCTGTGGAAAGTGCTTTTCATTCTCTCTGAAAGGACAAGTGGTTCAGGTTTAGAATATATTTGGACTCATAAGCTCATGAGCTATAACATCAGTTCTGGATGAAAGACTAGAAATAAGGAGATTTTAGGGTAGAAACCATGAGGATGATATATGGAACTGAGCACAAAGTGTAGAAGGTCTTTGAATAATATGTTAATATGCATCAGAAAAACTCCACCATGAAAAAGCCACTAAATAATTGAGTAGACAACAAACAAACAAACACACAAAAAACAGAGCCCAAAACAAAGGAAAACAGAACTTACCAGTTCATGTCAGGCAACAATGTTCAGTGAGCAATCCAATGATGACAATAGAGATATACACATTAAATGTCCATGGTGGCAGAGATAAAGGTTATGATTTGGCTCAACAGCATGGAAGAACATTTATTAAGAGTGATATAGATAGTGCCTATTCCTGAGTCTCAACAAGTCTGTAATAGATACCAATGCTGAGATACCTGTAGGACATTATTACTTGTGGAAAGTAACTGGGCACCTGGTGACAAGATGACCGGCTACATTAGTATCCTTATGTCCTGAAAGGACTAAGTATTTTTTCTCACAAGAGTGAACATTTATTTCAGGTGTGGAATAATGCCCTTAGAACTTCAAACAGCCACACTGAAGGTTTACCAAGTGCCTCATTCACACTCATGGAATCCCACACACACAGCATCCAGACAGGGATACACTTGACTTTGAAGACAGTGAGAAAATAGCCCATAACCACAGAATTCAGCAGTCACATCATGTACTATACCAAACAGAAACAGCTCTTCTGATAGAGCCCTAGGATGGCCTTCTCTAGATACAACTGAAGCATCAAGCACTGAATTAATATTGTGTAAGGAAGGAGTGACATTTTCCAGATTTGAATATACAAACTAAATCAGAGATCCATATGATACTGTCTCCAGAAGAAAGGAATATATACATCTAAGATTTACAAGTTTAAAGAAGGAATGGCTCTATGGATAATCATCACCAAGGACCTGCTTAGGGTCTATGTTCTTTCCATTCCTACAACT
Source organism: Taxidea taxus jeffersonii (assembly GCA_003697995.1). Classification (NCBI taxonomy): domain Eukaryota; kingdom Metazoa; phylum Chordata; class Mammalia; order Carnivora; family Mustelidae; genus Taxidea; species Taxidea taxus. The sequence continues at coordinate 31,857 of RCUC01112187.1, read as the reverse complement.
ATAGGCCCGGTAGTATTAGATGTTCTGGATCCCCCAAAAGAAATAGTGTTGACAATGTAAGTGGCAATGATTCCATTTAATTCAAGTTATGATTGCTACTGAGCACTTTGGACTCTGTGAAAACACAGGTAAGAAATATTTAATTTTAAACTGGTAGAGAAATCTTCAAAATACTATATTAATGGAAGCTAAAGTTTAGGTATTATTTATTACTGATATAGTCAAATATGAATGGCTGAAATCCAGTAAAAACAGAGAAGAGAGGTAACTTTTTTTTCCTTTCAGAAGCTAAGGTTGCTGTCCTTTGCAGAATGTGGGTATGTGTTAAGGGAGTTGGGGGAGAAATTTCATGAGTTTGAACCACGTTATCTGCTATGAGGTAATCCTGAAGGTCTAGTTTATTGAGAATTGAAAGACTTAAATTTTTATGCATGCATTGATTAGTTTAGGTTTTTCCATATTAATATAGACATAAAGAAAATTATTCTAGTAAAATGCTAAGAAATATGCAGAAGTCGATATTTTGCTTTAAATCTTTGTGTTGCTGTTGTTACAATTTAACACATTTAAAAATTTTGTTGGTGTCAACTATATGGTGCTAATAATAAGGCATAGCATAAGTGAGCTGTCATTCAACAAAAGTGGGCTATTTTCCCACTAACTTCTCATTTCTGACAGGCTTAGCCTTCATTACTTTTTCATTATACCAAATAAAAGAGTTCCTTTAGCCCTCATTACCTGCAATGATATTCGGCCTTGGACAGATACATGATATGTCCAACCTCAGATGACTTCATCTATTGGTATTTGGAGGACTCAGTTTAGTGACAAGCTAATTGTATTAACTATTCACCAAGCATTCCACTATTTGATTCCATTAAGAAAGAAAAAATAAAATAATACAAAAATAAAGGAGTATAACGATATTTGGATTTGTCAGAAAGGTCCTGCTCAGCTGTAAAAATCCATTACCAGCTAGGAAAGCAGTAAACTATATTTATTTTAACATTAATTACCTGAAAACAAGACAAACATAAGTCGGAGGACAAGAAATATGCAAACACTGCAGAATTATTTCACTAATTGTTTTGGCTTCTACTACTTCTACTACTAATTGTAGTAGAGTTGCTTCCATTCCCACCTAAACAGAATGACCTATGGGCTTTGTTATCTTGAGAGAAACATAATTATCTGCTACATTTGCAGCTTCATGGATTATTAAGATGAATTGGAACTTGTGCAGACTTAGGAAACAGTACTTCATGATTTAACACTTTGCAAGATTTAGAAAAAACTCAAAGGCAATCCTATAACCTTAGAAGTCTGAGGAAAGAAACATTTTTAGACCAAGGTTAATCAAAGAAGAGCCAATTAAATTTAACCAGAGTGCTCAAAGCCACCTGTAAATTATTCTCTCTTCAGACAGGTAGTGAACAATAGGAAAGGAAATAAAACAGCATCTATATTCCCACAAAACAAAGTCAATTTTATGCATATTATCTGCATATTATTATAGGTAAATGATCTGTTCATTCTCGTGGTTCACCTGTAATCATGTATGTTTATGCTCCACAAATAAGTGAAACCATATAATAATTGACTCTCTCTGCTTGACTTATTTCACTTACATAATCTCTTCTAGTCCTGTCCATGTTGATACAAAAGTTGGGTATTCATCCTTTCTGATGGAGGCATAATACTCCATTGTATATATGGACCAAATCTTCCTTATCCATTTGTCCATTGAAGGGCATCTTGGTTCTTTCCACAGTTTGGCAACTGTGGCCATTGCTGCTATGAACACTGGGGTACAGATGGCCCTTCTTTTCACTACATCTGTATCTCTGGGGTAAATACCTAGTAGTGCAATTGCAGGGTCATAGGGAAGCTCTATTTTTAACTTCTTAAGGAATCTCCACACTGTTTTCCAAAGTGGCTGTACCAACTTGCATTACCACCAACAGTGTAAGAGGGTTCCCCATTCTTCACATCCTCTTCAACACATGTTGTTTACTGTCTTGTTAATTTTGGTCATTATAACTATGTAAGTGGTATCTCAATTTGGTTTTTATTTGAATCTTCCTGATGGCTAATGATGGTGAACATTTTTTCATGTGTCTGTTAGCCCCTTGTATGCCTTCTTTGGAGAAGTGTCTGTTCATGCCTTCTGCTCATTTTTTGATGTATTACACAGCTTTTAAATGTCACTTTTATTGTCTATTTAATGTTGTTATAAATCATTCTTAATTTAACATTTTTGTGATAATTTTTTTTTCTACATTGTAGAAAGTTTCCATATTTTGGAAAGATTACTCAAATTAAAGTAATTATCAATGGATAAAACAACATAGATTATTGACATATAGCAGATGGTTAGTATTATAGAGTAATTTTATAGCATCTAGACTAATAATGAGTTCAAATGGTTTGGCTCAATACATGTGAACTGGGGTCACACTATAGTCCACCACTGATATAGCCATGCAATGTAATAATGAAGAGGAACTGTCCCAGGTAGAATATAAGACTTTGAGATTCACATATTTGATGAACTCTTGGTTTATTCTCCTAGTGATCCACAGTATAGAGTAAAATTAAAAATCACCAAATTACTATGGATTGTAAGGCCACCATAAAGGTAGAAAGAAAAGCTTTGAGAGATCACATGGCTATGGCAATATGTCACTATGGTGACAACTAAATGGTAACAACTGATAACTACAAGGACTTTGGGATTTATTTGCTACTTGTCTCTGACTGCCCTTTAAGAGCTAAGGAGTGGTGTGGAAAGAAACTTAAAGCCTTGAATTTCCAAATCAAGACTTGAGTAAAGAATCAGAAAGTTTTTGTGTACCCTTGAAGAAAAACAAAACAAGAAACAAAAACCACCTGGAAGTGGCAGGGCACATGAGACTGTACATCAAGGTCAGAGCCTCATGGTAAAATGTAGAGATGCTGAATCATTCAAGTGTGAAATCTTACATGCTAAGGTAAGTATAGAAATGGAGCTTTGAGACTTGAGATAGGGACATTTGGACAGACACAGATAAAGTTGAGCTCTTTGACACCCCAATCTCCTTTGAAATTTGGTGAATATTGGAAGACAAAACAACCCATTGTCCCCTACCCTTCTAAAAGAGACCAGAATTTTCTTGCATGAAAACAAACAAACAACCTTCTTGTTACTTTCCCTGAAATGATGTACAGGTGTCCCCTGGCAGCAACTGTGAAAATCATGGTACCAGTGAGGGGTATAAGCCCCTTTCTGGGGGTTACTGGTGAGACAGAGCAAGGCAGAGGAAAAGTGTGAAGCTGGCATCCACCAACAGGTCTGTTCCCAGTCAATATCCCAAGACCTCAGCCTCTTCAGCAGTCTTTAGCTAATGAATCTTGTTCACAGATAGCCTGGGAACTTTTCAAACTGCTGCTTCTGTGCTGGGCCCTGGGCTGGGGGAGTCTGTAAGCAAGCCTTTTCAGAGGTGTTTCTCAGTTCCCTATAGCCCTTTAGGTCTTATGGAGAAGAGCCCTGATGTTTTTCAGAGTTAGATGTTTTGGGACCCCTTCTCCCTGGTACAAGTCTTAAGAGTTGGGATGGTTGATGTGGGGTATGAATGCTTTATTGCACAGAGAGAAGTTTCAGCTTTGTGAAATTCCTCGCAATTGCAGGCTGCTGTGCCAGGCATGGGGTTTTTCAAGAGACCTCTTCTCAGCCTCTCCTAACCACCTCCATGTGGCCCTTTTCTCTCCAAGGAATCTACAGGTAGTTTTAAGGTCTTTTTCAGAGGAAATTTCTCCAAATGTAACTTAGATTCAGGATGTCCATGGGAGAAGGTGAGTGCAGGATCTTCCTACATTGCCATCGTGGACTGCCTCCTCTGTGAGTGTTTTGGACAATTTTTTCTTACTCATTTTAAGTCCAGCGATGTATTAAAAAGTGATTTTACCTAGACTCTAGTTATTGTGAAATGAGAAGACCATTTAGAACACATAGTCTAACTATCATATAAGAGTAAAATATTTAATTCAGAGATATTTTCATGGTTAAAATATATGTAATTTGAAGAAAATGGTAATGGATAAAGTGATTAAGTTTTGGCATATATAGAATATTAAGTATCTCAACTACAGTAGATTTCATTTCTAATTTATTGAGAAATTAGAGAAAAATTGTGTGAACTTTTTTTTTTAATGTATTTATTTGTCAGAGAGAGTGAGCACAGGCAGACAGAGTGGCAGGCAGAGGCAGAGGCAGAGGGAGAAGCAGGCTCCCTGCCAAGCAAGGAGCCCGATGCAGGATTCAATCCCAGGATGCTAGGATGATGACCTGAGCTGAAGGCAGCCGCTTAACCAACTGAGCCACCTAGGAGTCCCTGGTGTTAACTTCTTTAACAATGTTCTCTTCTTTGACAAAATTTCTATTCTTTCCTGCCCTGTTATTTCATATCTGTCTGCCAGTATCAAGTGTCCTTACTTAATAAGACTGACCTTTCTAGCTCTGTTCACACCTGAGTCTTCTCCCAACTTGACATGAGTCTTTCTTTAAAAATTTTCCTTCTTTAACTTCATTTTAAATTTCTTCTTCTCTATTGACTGCCTTTCTTGGGTGTACACATATACTCATCAATCCTAGGAATAGTGTGCCAGAAATACTTGCCTGTGGTAAGCTCACTTTTAATATATTGAAATAAGGAATAAAGAAAGAAATAGCAGGAAGTTTAACTTCCAAAGCATTCTTACTGAAAGGAAAAAAGAGAAAAGAATCATATTCAGAGGTGGAAATACTATCTGTTAATAAACTAAATAGAAGCCATTTGACTAACATATTTATTAATGTACATAAATCAAAAGAAAATCCAGTTGTTAAAATTTAAATATATAGTAACATTTTATAGCATATAATTAACAATTAAAAATATATATAGTACAAATACATATACACACATAGGACAACTAAACTGATGTTTAATCTATTTCTCACTCAGCATTTCAGAATGTATTTTTGTACCATTCACCTTGTATATAATCTTTTTACTAGAACTGTGTCAGAGTATACTATTAAGTACATTATAAGAGATTAGAATGTAATTTCTTTTTGGCACTCTATTTATGTTTACTACTGACTTCAAAGGACATTTAAGATGTAAAGTTATTTTTCCAGGGTACAAATGAAACATAATCTTGTCAGCAATTCTCATAGACAAGTGATGCAGAGGCAGTTTTAGCAAGACCTAGTCTCCTTTTAACCAGAAATGATTTGTGCACTTTCTTGAGGCAATGTCTATTTGCAGCAATGTTAACATTGACATCAGTAGCTAGAAAATGACAAGAGAAGACAAATAGTCCTCAGGTATAAAAATCAGCGAATAAGAGTCTTGGCCTTTGGGAAAATGTCAGGATGACCATGAGTGACTACAGATCAGGAAAGGGCCTCAAACTGAAATCTTTGCTTAAATAAAGGTCATACCCCCACAATGATCCCTGCAGCATTTAAAGAGCAACATTATTAAAAGATTATTAAAAGAATAACCAAGTCAGGCAAGGAGAATACTTAGTTGATATTCTCTAGGACATAAAGAATAGTCCCATAGACTGTGTGTGTGTGTGTGTTAAGGACTTATCTTGTGTGTCTCTCCCCACTGAATTCTCATGATGCAAATGATAGTTCTTTAAGGGAAAAAAAGGGGGGGTGGTTGCAATGTACTGTATCTCTACATTTTCTCAGTAGTATATATGGAAAACACTGGGAGGTGGGACACAGCCTCATTCCTAGAATGGCAGGTTAATATAAGGTATGGAAAGATAGGAGGAAGGTAATCAAGGAGAATAGAAAAGTCCACTTTTAAACAGTCATTCCTCTGCTTAGCCAAGCTAAAAATATTGGTGAGCACTACGAATAGTGGCAGGCATCTGTTTTCTATAAAATGGCTACATTTTCTCCATTAAACTGTTCTGTTTCTGGTGTTCACCTTTGTGCATTAAGTAAATAAATAATGGATAAATAAACGAATGAATGAATAATAAAAGAAAGGAAAGGTAAAAAATATCATTAACATTTATATAATGACAGCCAACAAAATAAGTAAAATAGGGAAGAATATGGGAAATACACATTAAAATATTGAAGAATTAAAGATAAGTGAATTTCTCTGCTTCTGGTAAATATATATTTTGCAATCTTAGATCATCCTTTAAAATTCATCACTTCCTTCATTTGCCTATCATATATAGTGAATTATCCTTTGTACACATTATCTCTGAGAATCACAGCTAATGTTCTAAACAGCCAAAGGTTTCAAAAGGTCACAGTTTCTTCTGAACCACTTCTTAACATTTCATGTAATGCAATTAAATTGTAAGTGGCTAATAATTATAATAAAGGACAAAAGACTCAATAATAGAGCAACATTACTGACACCATTTGGATTCCTAAGGAAATGCCTCAGTGAACCAATACTAATTTATGAAATAATTTTGCATGCCATATCCTTATATGAGGTCACAGAAGGGCAAATAATCAGCTTATACTTATTGCTGACAAACTGGATTTAGACTGACTTTCTGGAAACAAAAATCCTTAAATTTTAATATTATTTATATTTAATCTAGCTTATATATCCTGAGTTATTCAAAGTCTTTTAGCAGTATGAGGAAAAATACAATAGGAAAGAGTAAGCAAAAGTATAAAGAAGATTACTAGAGATATGATTCAGTAATACATTATAAAAAAGAGTCTGATTTAAATTCAAGATATTAATCATTCAACAAACATTTATTGAATTTATATGGTGAACAAAGCTCTAATAACACAAAAATGGGCAATTTTCTCACTCATGTCTAGTAGAGGAGTAAATTATATAAATTATTAAAGTGAAATGTGGAAAAACCATACAAAGGGATGATATACATTCAATGGAACTTCAGAGAGATTAATCAATTGCTGAGATAAACTGATAAATTTTTTTTCAGAAAGGTTGAGACTTAATCTGTATCTGGAGGAATGAATAAAAATTTGTCAGATAGAAAAAAAGAATATTTCTGATCGAGTAAGTAGCAGTAAACAAAATTTCAAATGTTTGAGGTTTGAAAGATGGGAAGAGGAATTGTGTAAGAGGAAAACTTCAGAGTTAAAGAGAATGAAGCAAATGCAGCCAAAAAATAATAAAAGTCTTTAAAAGTACAAAAACATTCAGAGCACTAAACGAGAAAAATATGCACCCAAGAATACTATATCCAGCTAGGCTGTTGTTGAAAATAGAAGGAAAAATAAAAAGCTTCCAGGACAAACAAAAACTAAAAGAATTTGCAAACACCAAACCAGCACTACAGGGAATATTGAAAGGGGTCCTCTAAGCAAAGAGTGAGCCTAAAAGTAGTAGACCAGAATGGAACAGAGACAATATACAGTAACAGTCACCTTACAGGCAATACAATTGCACTAAATTAACATCTTTCAATAGTTACCCTGAATGTAAATGGGCTAAACGCCCCAATCAAAAGACCCAGGGTATCAGAATGGATTAAAAAAAAGAAAAAAAACAAAACTCATTGATATACTGTCTACAGGAAACTGATTTTAAATCCAAAGACACCTCCAGATTTAAAATGAAGGGGTGGAAAACAATTCACTATGCTAATGGACATCAAAAGAAAGCTGGGATGGCAATCCTTATATCAGATCAATTAGATTTTAAGTCAAGGACTATAATAAGAGATGAAGAAGGACACTATATCATGCTTAAAGGAATTTTAAATATCTATGCCCATAACATGGGAGCAGCCACCTATATAAACCAATTAATAACAAAATCAAAGAAACACAACAATAATACAATAATAGTAGGGGACTTTAAAACCCCCCTCACTGAAATACACAGATCATCCAAGCAAAAGATCAACATAAGGCTTTAAATGACACAGTGGACAGGATGGACATCGCAGATATATTCAGAACATTCCATCCCAATGGAACAGAATACACATTCTTCTCTAGTGCACGTGGAACATTCTCCAGAATAGGTCACATCTTGGGTCATAAATCAGGTCTCGACCAGTACCAAAAGACTGGGATAATTCCCTGAATATTTTCAGACCACAATGCTCTGAAGCTAGAACTCAGTCACAAAAGGGAAGTTGGAAAGAACTTAAATACATGGAGGCTAAAGAGAATCCTACTAAAGAATGAATGGGTCAGCCAGGAAATTAAAGAAGAATTGGAAAAATTCATGGAAACAAAGGACAATGAAAATACAACTGTTCAAAATCTTTGTGACACAGCAAAGGTGGTCCTGAGAGTAAAGTATATAGCAATATAAGCCTCTCTCAAGAAACAAGAAAGGTTTCAAGTACACAACCTAACCCTACACCTAAAGGAGCTGGAGAAAGAACAGCAAAGAAAGCCTAAACCCAGCTGGAGAAGAGAAATCATAAAGATCAGAGCAGAAATCAATGAAATAGAAACCAAAAGAACAGTAGAACAGATCAACGAAACTAGGAGCTGGTTCTTTGAAAGAATTAATAAAACTGATAATCCCCTGGCCAGACTTACCCAAAAGAAAAGAGAAAGGGCCCAAATAAATAAAATCATGAATGAAAGAGGAGAGGTCACAACCAACACCAAAGAAATACAAATAATTATAAGAACATATTATGAGCAACTATATGCCAGCAAATTTGACAATCTGGAAGAACTGGATGCATTTCCAGAGACATATAAACTGCCAGAACTGAACCAGGAAGAAATAGAAAACCTGAACAGACCCATAACCAGTAAGGACATTGAAACAGTCATCAAACATCTCCCAACAAACAAGAGCCCAGGACCAGATGGCATTCCAGGGGAATTCTACTGAACATTTAAAGAAGAATTAATACCTATATTCCTGAAACTGTTCCAAAAAATAGAAATGGGAGGAAAACTTCCAAACTCATTTTATGAGGCCAGAATTACCTTGACCCCCAAACCAGACAAGGATCTCATCAAAAAGGAGAATTACAGACCAATATCCTTGATGAACACAGATGCGAAAATCCTCACCAAAATCCAAAATACTAGCCAATAGGATCCAACAGTACATTAAAAGGATTATTCACCACAACCAAGTAGGATTTATTCCTGGCTGCAAGGTTGGTTCAACATTCAGAAATCAATCAATGTGATACAATACATTAATAAAAGAAAGAACAAGAACCATATGATACTCTCAGTAGATGCTGAAAAAGCATTTGACAAAGTACAGCATCCTCTCTTGATCAAAACTCCACAAAGTGTAGGGATAGAGGATACATACCTCAATATCATCAAAGCCATCTCTGAAAAACCCACAGCGAATATCATTCTCAATGGGGAAAAACTGAGAGCTTTTCTGCTAAGATCAGGAACATGGCAGGGATGTCCACAATCACCACTGCTATCAACATAGCACTAGAAGTCCTAGCCTCAGCAATCAGACCACAAAACAAATAAAAGGCATCTGAATCAGCAAAGAAGAAGTCAAACTCTCATTCTTTGCAGATGATATGATACTTTATGTGGAAAATCCAAAAGGCTCCACTCCAAATCTGCTAGAACTCATACAGGAATTCAGGAAATTGTTGGGATAGAAAATCAATACACAGAAATCAGTTGCATTTCTATATACCAACAGCAAGACAGAAGAAAGAGAAATTAGAGTCGATCCCATTTACAATTGCACCCAAAACCATAAGATACCTAGGAATAAACCTAACCAAAGAGGCAAAGAATCTGTACTCAGAAAACTATAGAGGACTCATGAAAGAAACTGAGGAAGACACAAGGAAATGGAAAGATGTACTATGCTCATGGATTGGAAGAACAAATATGCTACCTAAAGCATTCTACATATTTAATGCAATTCATATCAAAATACCATCATTTCTTTTTCAAAGAAATGGAACAAATTATCTTAAAATTTATATGGAACTAGAAGAGAGAAACATTGAAAAAGAAAACCAAATTTGGTGGATCACAATTCCAGACTTCAAGCTCTATTACAAAGCTGTCATCATCAAAACAGTATTGGTACTGGCACAAAAACAGACACATAGATCAATGGAATGGAAGAGAGAGCCCAGAAATGGACCCTCAACTCCATGGTCAACTAATCTTTGACAAAGCAGGTAAGAATGTCCAATGGAAAAAACAAACAAACAAACAAACAAACAAACAAACAAACCCATCTCTTCAACAAATGGTGTTGGGAAAATTGGACAGCCACATGCAGAAGAATGAACCTTGACCATTTCCTTACACCACACACAAAAACAGACTCAAAATGGATGAAAGATGTCAATATGAGACAGGAATCCATCAAAATCCTGGAGAACACAGGCAGCAACCTCTTCGACCTCAGCCATAGCAACTTCTTCCTAGAAATATCACCAAAAGCAAGGGAAGCAAGGGCAAAAATGAACTATCATCAAGATTAAACCTTTTGCACAGCAAAGGAAACAGTCAACAAAACCAAAGACAACTGACAGAATGGGAGAAGATTGGGGCGCCTGGGTGGCTCAGTGGGTTAAAGCCTCTGCCTTCGGCTGGGGTCATGATCCCAGGGTCCCAGGATTGAGCCTCATGTCAGGCTTTCTGCTCAGCAGGGAGCCTGATTCCTCCTCTCTCTCTCTCTCTCTCTCTCTCTGCCTACTTGTGATCTCTGTCTGTCAAATAAATAAATAAAATCTTAAAAAAAAAGAATGGGTGAAGATATTAGCAAATGACATATCAGATAAAGAGCTAGTATCCAAAATCTATAAAGAACTTATCAAACTCAACACCCAAAGAATAATCCAATCAATAAATGGCCAGAAGGAATTAACAGACATTTCTACAAAGAAGACATCCAAATGGCCAATAGACACATGAGAAAGTGCTCAACATCACTCATCATCAGGGAAATACAAATCAAACCCACAGTAAATTACCACCTCACACCAGTCAGAATGACTAAAATTAACAAGTCAGGAAATGACAGCTGTTGGAGAGGATGGAGAGAAAGGGGAACCCTCCTACACTGTTGGTGGGCATGCAAGCTGGTGCAACCACTCTGGAAAATAGCATGGAGGTCCTCAAAAAATTGAAAATAGAGCTACCTTATGACCCAGCAATTGCACTCCTGGGTATTTACCCTAAAGATACAAACATACTGATCCGAAGGGGCACGTGCACCTGAATGTTTATAGCAGCAATGTCCACAATAGCCAAACTATGGAAAGAACCTAGATGTCCATCAACAGATGAATGGATAAAGATGTGGTATATATATAAAATGCAGCCATGAAAAAACCCTGAACTCTTGTCATTTGCAATGACCTGGATGGATCTAGAGGGTATTATGTTAAGTGAAATAAGCCAATTAGAGAAAGACAATTGTCATATGATCTCTCTGATATAAGGAATTTGAGAGGTAGGGTGGGGGATCATCGGGGGTAAGGAGGGAAAAAAATGAAACAAGATGGGATTGGGAGGGACACAAACCATAAGAGACTCTTAATCTCATGTGCTATGGTGACTGTTATGAAATGTGTATGCTTGATGATTCACAGACCTGTACCCCTGGGGCAAATAGTGTTTTTTTTTTTTTTAAAGAAACAGACAAAAAAAGATATTTATTGAGAGAGTGTATATGTGTGAGTGTGGGCAGCAGAGGGTGAGAGAGAGAGAGAATCTTCAAGTAGACTCCCCACTAAGCACCAAGCCCAATGCTGGGCTCAATCACAGTACCCTGAAATCATGACCTGAGCCAAAATCAAGAGTTGGACACTTAACCGATTGAACCATTCAGGTGCTCCTCATATATGGCATTTCTTATAATTTTTAGTATGAATAGTAGTTTTGGTCACTCAAAAATATTTATCAAGTGTCTATATGTGTAAGTCAGAGAACTAGGTAGTGTAAAATAAATATAAATGAAGTAAATTTTTTAACATTTTAGAGTAAGTTATAAAATGTATATTGGGAGAATTTCCATTTACTGTAGAGACTTTAAAAATTATTTGCATCTAGACAGGAAGAAACAAAAACAAAACTGAAGAAACTGAAAGTCAGTGCCTTTTCTTGGCCTTATAAAAAAATTGAGTTCAAAAGGCAAACCATTACCCTGAAATCTAGAAGGAGAAAACGAGAGTTGGCTCTGGTTAGGAGGGTAAGCCAGAGGGAGGTTTCCTGGGCACATTCATGGGTGTGAGTGGCTTGAATCTTCTACCAGTGTAAAAGGAGGATGAATAGCCTTTCTTATCAGCTTGCTCAGATATAGGGTAGAGGGGAAAAGACAGAGAAAGAGAGAATCCTCATCTTTTAGGAGTCCATAAAAGATGTCAAACATAAAAAAAGTTGTATCAGACTCCTTGTTACACAAATTAACATAAAATTTCACATTAAAGGCCTATTTACCTCAGTTCCTATTACTAGATACATTATTTTGACTTTCAACAAAAACTACAAGGCATTAGAAAAGCCTGGGGGGGAAATATGTACAAATGACAAAGCAAGAAAAATAGCAAGATTTAGATATGGCACAGATTTTTCCAATATCAAGCATTTAAAATAACTATGATTAGTATGTTAAGAGTTTTAATGTAAAGGAGAACATCACAAAGAGATGTGCAAGAGAAGCAGAGAGATGCTTTAGGGTGAGTGGAAAGTAAACTAATTTTGTCAATGTAAAGATCTATCTGTAAAAAAGCATATTTCCTCCTGTGGGCTTAGCATAATTGCCAGTATAAACCTTGGTTTACTGTTATAATTGTAATAATAATTATTATATATTTTTTCAAAAATTTGGACATGTATTTTCAATAATCATGGGTTTAGACTTTAGCTAATAAATATGTAAAAACATTTATCCAAAATTAGAATAGATAGCAATTTTACCCAGAAATTAATAATTAGATATGAAAAACCTGGTATCAGTAACTAAAAGCTAAAAGTCAATACATTGAAATGATAATCATGGTAATGACCATATTCAAAATTATTAGTAATTATATAACCTGAAGAAATGATTTGACTTTTTAAAAATCCTGTCCATGACCTGCCATATGTGGCACTAAATATTTATTTGGGGTGTCAGTACTAGTAAGCAGTATCTCATCACTAAAACACTGTGGAGAAGATGCATCACAAATCTATTGGCTCTGTCACTAACATACATCTGTTCTACTCATTTCTAAGGAATTTATTTGCATCTGTCTATACCTAATGGATAGTCTGTTTACTTTCAAAGTAAGCATGTCTAAAGAAAAAGGAAATGCCAGTTAAAGTTGAAAATATGTCACGTACTCAACTCTTATATGCATGTGAGTTATAATATGTCTACATGCTTGACAAAAGTTTGCAGTCAGGACAAGAAAAAATCAAGTCAAGTGATGAGCTGATTATATTATTTCTCATCTATATAACAACTAAACTAGGTTGAATGATCACATGAAGACATGCTTTCACTGACAATTAAGAGATTTAAGGTAGAATACATTTTTACTGGATGAATATAATTATTTCTATAACATTTCACTAACAGTCTAATAAACTTTTAGTATAAGCAACTGATGACAAATAAGATGAATAGAATAATATTTATAAAACAAATCTCATTCTTCTACAATGAGAATATACTTTGATACATACTGAAACATTTTCATAGCTTCATGTTTACTGAAACAATTTTAACTGATACTACTCAGTGAAAAAAATTAGCATGAAATAAAATATTTTAGATGCACTTTAACGTATCTTATATATTCCAGGTAAGATAAAATGATTATTAGTTTGTTGATGGCATGAATAATTCTAAATATAATATCCTATAATTTCATATTGGGAATTCACTCAATAATGGTAGAAATAAAGAGCACAACTGCAAGCTGACACTCAGTTCATTATTCATTAGTGAGTTACCTGAATGAGGCAGAAAGTAGAGGGGGATTAACATTTGTTAGAGAATAGTATTGTGAGATTTTTATATGAGGGCAAGCCCTAGTCAGTGTTTCAAGTGTTAGCAGAAAATCAGGAAGAAATTCAAAGATTTATTGGCTTGAAGAATCAAAGGAAAAAAAATCCAGGGAGACCACAGCACTTGGGGAATGAAAAGCCCAAGAAAGGGGAGAAAGCCATAGTTGAGTAGCCTTAAATTCTGTATACACACTTTACTTAAATTTTGACAAAATGTTCTCTACATGCAAAGGATATCACAAACTCTTTTGGAGGTTTAAGATAAAGTTGAGATTTAACTGCTACCCAAGAAAAGGAGTTTTCATTTTAAATTTGATCAAAAAAATTTTTTTTTAAAAATGGACACACATAAACCACTTTTGGGTAATATAGCAGAATCCTAATTCTTTTTTTTTTTAAAGATTTATTTATTTGACAGACAGAGATCACAAGCAGGCAGAGAGGCAGGCAGAGAGAGAGAGAGAGGAGGAAGCAGGCTCCCTGCCGAGCAGAGAGCTGGACACGGGGCTCGATCCCAGGACCCTGGGACCATGACCCAAGCCAAAGGCAGAGGCTTCAACCCACTGAGCCACCCAGGCGCCCAGAATCCTAATTCTTTACAACAAGCATAACATCCATAATGCTCATGATACAATCCAATAATATGCAATGGTATGCAACCTACAAAGAACAATTAAAGTTGACCCATTTTCAAGGAAAAAAAAGGAGCTAAAGAATTTTAAAAAATGAATCAATATAAATTTCCAATGAGAAAGAGAGAGTAGATACATTGAAAAGAAATGAACAGAGTCTCAGGGACCTCTGGAAAAAAAATATATACATATACATATATGTATATGTGTATATATATATGTATATATATATACATCTAATATGTATGTACTTAGCTTTCCAGAAGAGGAAAAAGAAAAAAAAACCTTCCCAAGTTTGGTGAAAACAATATATTTACAGATGTAAGAAGCTGAATACGTCCTAAGCAGAATCAAACAAAAAGAAATCATGCCTAGGCACATCATTATCAAACTGCTAAGAAGTAAAAATAAGTAGAAAATGTTGAAAGCAACCACGGAGGTGAGAAGGGTTAGGTACATAAAAGAAACAGCGTAACAATGTCTTAAGAGATTGCTGACTTATTATCCAAAAAATGCATAAGTGAGAAGAGATTCAAGCAGTATCTTTGTAGTACCTATTTATTCTTTATTTATTATTATTTTTTTAATCAGAGAGAGAGAGCGAGAGTGAGCACAAGCAGGAGAAGTGGCAGGCAGAAAGGAGCCCAGTGTGAGACTTGATACCAGGCCCTTAGGATCATGACCTGAGCCAAAGGCAGCCACTTAGCCAGCTGAGTCATGCAGGCACCCCTCTTTATAGTCTTTAAAGAAAAAAATCAACCCCATAATTCTATGTCCATGGTAAATATCTTATAATAAGAATGGCATAATAAAGACACTCAGAAAAAGAAAACAAAGAATGTGTTACCAGCAGTACTGCACAAAGCAGTGCTAGAGGCCAAACAGAAATGATATCATCTGGATAATCAATACAAAGAAGGGATGAATAGCATTCTTATTATATATTTTCTCCTAATTTATTTTAAATACATAAGATCACATTAGAATATAGCATTGAATTGTGAGATTTATAATGTGATGATATGATATACACAGGATAGTGCAAATGTAATTATAAGATTTCAAATTTTCTTCATTTTATGTGATGTAGTATAATCTCTAAATAGACTGAAAAATTTCAGTAATAGACACTATAATCTCTTAGAAATCTCTATAAATAATGCAAAGAACTATGCTATAAAGCCAACAGACCTCACAGTAATAAAAATTATGTTCTCAAAACACCTATATATGAATGTTCATTATGGCTTTATTTATGATAGCCTTAAACTGGAAACAACCCAAATATCCTTTGACAGGTTAATAGTTAGACAAACTATAGTATTTATGCCATGGAATATTACTCACTAATAAAAAGAAACAAACACATAAATTTGAGATGAATCTCTAGATAATTATGCCAAATTAAGATATCCAATCCTCAAAAGATCATTTACTGTAAGATTTATTTTCATAACATTCTTGAAATATCTGATTTACTGAAGTGGAGAAGAAAAGCACAAGTCAGACATTGATCGATAGGAGTTATGCACTGGAGGGGAGAAAAGAGGGAAAATGTGGCTTTAAAGAGTAGCAAGAATAATCTTTAATAATGGAATTGTACTCTACTTTGCCTGTATTAATGTCAATATCTTAATTTTGAGGTACTATAGGTTGTACGATGCAGTCCTTTTGGGAATCTGAATAAAGTGTATAAGGTACCTCTGTACTATTTCTTTAGCAGCATATGAATCAGTGTTTATTCTAAAATACAGAATTTAATTAAGCATAGGCTTGAAATGGCAAAACAAACAAAAGGCAAAAAGAAATTTAAATGGAATTATAAAAACAAAGTCAACTAATTCAAGGGTGGGCAGAAATGGAGAAAAAAATAAGAAAGAGATGACACAAGCAGTAAACAAATGGCAAAATGGCCGACCCAAATCCAACCACATAAATAATTACACTGAAAGTAAATTGACTATAAGAGGAGTAATAATCAGAAAGTAAAGGGTAAAATTATCTGCACTGGCAGATATGCTTTTTTTTTAAATTTGGAAAATCTTAAGTAATCTATAAAATAAATACTAGAGTATATGCATAGGAAAAAAAGAGTAAGATGATAAGGGGAGACAAATTTGTGATTTTCAAAGGCTATATATATCAAACTATTGTCTAAACTACTGTCTAAATTGTACAAATTACATTGTCATGAGGAATGTACAAAAACCAAAATATCCTATCTACATGTTCTCAAACCTTAAGTTTTCAAACTTCCATTTACAACAATGAAATAGTTAAAAATATTTTATTATAATTTTGATGTGCATTTGCTTGAGTCCTGGTGAGATTCTCCAGCTCCTTGTGTTTTTATTAGCCTTTTTATTTTCTGAACTGAACATTCTGATGTTTGCTTACTCACTGAAAATTTTTGATTCTTATTGATTGCTTATTACCATGAACAAGATAAACTTTTATAGAAATTCTATGTGCACTTGAAAAAAATATGTAATTGTAAAAATATGTCTATTTGGGTACATATTCTAATTGCTGAGTATTAAACTTGTTAATGCATTTTGCAAGTCTTTTTTGCTCTGCTTTTTTCTTTCCATTAGCTATATTACACAGAGAACTATTGAGAGCTGTCTGGGTGGCTCAGTCAATTAAGTGCCTGCCTTAGACTCAGGTCATGATCCTGGAGTCCTGGGATCAAGTCCTAGTCTGGCTTCTTGCTCAGTAGGGAGCCTGCTTCTCCCTCTGCTTGTGCTCTCTCTTTCTCTCTCTGACAAATAAATAAATAAAATCTTAAAAAAAAATCCTATGCTGAAGCTCTAATCTTTTAATACCAATACTGTATCAAATATGGGGACTTTCCATTAGGATCCAATAGTACATTAAAAGGATTACTCACCAGGACCAAGAGGGATTTATTCCTGAGCTGCAAGGGTGATTCAACATCTGCAAATCAATCAATGTGATACACTACATAAATAAAAGAAAGGACAAGAATCTATGATCCTTTAAATAGATGCATAAAAAGCATTTGACAAAGTACAGCATCCTTTCTTGATTAAAACTCTTCACAGTGTAGGGATAGAGGGAACATACCTCAATATCATAAAAGCCCACAGTGAATATTATTCTCAATGGGAAGAACTGAGAGCCTTTCCCCTAAAGTCAGGAACACGGCTGGGAAGTCCACTATCATCACTGGTGCTCAATATAGTACTAGAAATCCTAGCCTCAGCAATCAGACAACAAAAAGAAATAAGAGGCATCTGAATCAGCAAAGGAGTCAAACTCCCACTCTTCACAGACAACACGATACTGTATGTGGAAAATCTAAAAGACTTCACCCTAAAACTGCTAGAACTCAGACAGGAATTCATCAAAATGGTAGGATATAAAATCAATGCACAGAAATCAGTTGCACTTCTATACACAATGAGACAGAAGAAAGAGAAATTAAGGATTGATCCCATTTATAATTATACCCCAAACCATAAGATACCTAGGAATAAACTTAACCAAAAAGGCAAAGGATCTGTACTCAGAAAGCTATAGAACACTCATGAAAGAAACTGAAGAAGACACACAAAAATGGAAAACTGTTCCATGCTTATGGATTGGAATAACAAATTTTGTTAAAATTTCTATGCTCCCTAGAGCAATCTACACATTCAATGCCTATCAAATACCAACAACTTTTTTCATAAAGCTGGAACAAATTGTCCTAAAATTTGTATGGAACCAGAAAGGACCCTAAATATCCAAAGGAATGTTGAAAAAGAAAACCAAAACTGGTGGCATCACAATTCTGGACTTCAAGCTCTACTACAAAGCTGTGATCACTAAGAGAGTATGGTACTGGCACAAAAACAGACGCATAAATCAATGGAACAGAACAGAGAGCCTAGAAATGGACCCTCAACTCTATGGTCAAGTAATCTTTGATAAAGCAGGAAAAAATATCCAATGGAAAAAGACAGTCTCTTCAACAAATGGTGTTGGGCAAATTGGGAAGTCACATGCAGTAAAATGACACTGGAACATTTCTTTACACCACACACAAAAATAGACTCAAAATGGATGACAGACATAAATGTGAGACAGAATTCCATCAAAATCCTACAGGAGAACACAGGCAGCAACCTCTTTGACCTCAGTCACAGCAACTTCTTCCTAGAAACATTGCCAAAGGCAAGGGAAACAAAGGCAAAAAAGAATTATTAGAACTTCAAGATAAAAGCTTTTGCACAGCAAAGGAAACAGTCAACAAAACTAAAAGGCAACCTATAGAATGGGAAATATATTTGCAAATGTCTTATCAGATAAAGGGCTAGTATTCAAAATCTATAAGAACTTACCAAACTCAACACCCAAAGAAAAAATAATCCAATCAAGAAATGGGCAGAAGACCTGAAGACATTTCTCCAAAGATATACAAATGGCCAACAGACACATGAAAAAGTGTCCAACATCATTTAGCATCAGGGAAATCCATGACAAAACCACAATGAAATATCATCTCACACCAGTCAGAATGGTTAAAGTTAACAAATCAGGAAGCAACAGATGCTGTTGAGCATGTGGAGAAAGGGGAACCCTCCTACACTGTTGGTGGGAATACAAGCTGGTGCACACACTCTGGAAAACCGTATGGAAGTCCCTCAAAAAGTTGAACATAGAGCTACCCTATGATCCAGCAATTGTACTACTGGGTATTCACATCAAAGATACAAATGTAGTGATCCTAAGGGGCATGTGCACCTGAAAGTTTATAGCAGCAATGTCCAAAATAGCCAACTATAGAAAGAGCCCAAATGCCCATCAACAGATGAATGGATAAAGAAAATGTGGCATATAGGGGGAGAGGAAAAAATAAAACAAGATGAAACCAGAGAGGGAGAAAAACCATAAGAGACTCTTAATTATAGGAAACAAACTGGGTTTGTTGTAGGGTTGTTGGAGTGGAGGGGAATAGAGGGTTGTTGGAGTAGAGGGGAATAGAGGAATGGGGTAACTGGGTGATAGACATTAGGGAGGGCACATGATGTTATAAATACTGGTTATTATGTAAGACTGATGAATCACTTTACCTCTGAAACCAATAACATATTATGTGTTAAATTGAATTTAAATTAAAAATGAAAAATAAATAAAAAACACAAAACACAAGGGTTTTGAAGAGTAATTAAGCTATGCGGGTGAAGCTCTCATTAGTAGATTAATGTCCTTACAAGAAAAGATATGATGTCAAATCTGCTGGCACTTTGATCTTGGGCTTCCCAGCCTTCAGAACTGTGATAAATAAACATCTGTTGTTTAAACAACCAAGTTTATGGTATTTTGCTATGACAGTCCAGCTGACTAGAGCTGTCTAACACAGTCTCTTTTTCTAGTCATTTGTTTTTCCCACTTTTGTGTCTCATTTATTTCTAGTAGCCAAGTCAGTGTATAGGCTATTCCTGCCCTGACACATGGCATTCCTACTCCAATTTACCATAAAATTTGTCCATTTCTAAACACTCCAGTTACCTCAAAGGTTCTTTGGGCTCAGCTCTCATTTTTAGTCTGTGTTCTCTTTTTGTTTTTATGCAAGTTGGTGTCTCTTTATATTTCTCCTATATCCCACACTACCAGAAATGTTTCTAAGACTTCATTATTTCTAGAATCTACTTGTGGTGGAACAGGTATATTCCTCACAGCTCCAAGTTACTCATAAGCCCAGAAGCAGAAGCAATCAATACAATTAAAAATAATAATATCTCTAAAAATCTTTTATCCTAAAAGAAGTATAAATTAGCATGGAGGTGATATAATTCTATAATTAACAGAAATTATTTTATGATTTTTGGTGAGGAAGAGACATGAAGAAGATGGTAGTAAACTAGGAAAATAAGCTTTAGTGCATTTCACAGAGAATAGTACACACATTGACAATTAGATAACAAAATGGAGCTAATAAGGGAAAGAAGTAATTGATTCACTAGGTGTCAGCTTCCCAAATGGATGTGCACTTAGAGTCACCAAATGGGTCTTTACTATTTCAATCCCCAGACATTATGTCTATGTCTTGTTTTCCTAGGACTCAAGTTGTCAAAGTATCAGCTTAAATTTGTGGCTCTGTCTTAAAAACCCACTCTCTGTTTCAGAAACTAAGACTTTTCACTTTGTTTCTAGGTCTGTTATGCATTAGTATTTTTTTAAAAGTTGTATTTTTTCTAATATTTCTAGGTTGGACTTAGAGCAGAATCAACTTTGTCTAAAATGTATCATAAACTATGGTTGTAATATGCATATAATTTTCATAATTATAGTTATTTTAAAATCTGGCAAAATGCAAAAATTGATAATAATCCCAAATTTTCCTCTGTTATGCATCCAATAACATGTATTAAACTTTTTATGGTTGATTTTATATGTGTGTATATATGTCTACATATATACACACATATATAAACATAAATATACATGTATATGTATACACATATATATTTTTTATAAAATCACTTAAAATAGTCTCTTGGGTTTTGGATCCATGTTTCAACTTATATCAATTATATTTTGCTATAGGTTTCATACTGCATCTTTAAAAAAATCTATGTTTTTAAAATCTGTGTTGCTGAATGCATATCTAGTTCAATGCTTTGATTTCTTATGGAATTCCTTGGTAAGCACCCAGCAAATTTTATTTAACAATTATTTTCTTTCTGTGTTGAATCCTGAACTAAAATTTCTAAATACCTGTTTTCTAATAAGTGAATGAATTTATATACTTTTCTTTGTTTTGCTTCAATGTGCCCCACCAATTTATTTCCATCAATTTTGATTTATTTCTCAGTTTTAAGTACATGACTATTTACCTTTTAATTTACATCAATAGTCAGCAAATCTTTTCCGTAAAGGGCAAGATAAGTAAATATTTTCAGTTCTGTGGGTCATATAGTCTTTGTCAAAACTACTCATGTCTTCCATTTTAACATGAAAACAACCATAAATAACACATAAAGAAATGAGTTTGGCCAGACTTGGCCCACTGTAGGCCATGGGCTATAGTTTGGCAATTCCTGCATTTCAATTTAAAATTAAATTAAGCAAATTAAAATAAAAGCTTAAATATAACTGCTCCAAAATAGATAGAGATACGTTGCTTTTTAAATTGTTTGCTACCTGTAGGATAATACCTTTCCAAACTTATTTACTTACCATTACTTCCTATTGTTTCATTTTTATTTTTTTCAAAGATTTATCCATTCTAGAGAGAGTGAGCACAATCTGTGGGACAGAGGGAGAGGGAGAGAGAATCTCAAGCAGACTCCATGCTGAGTATTGAGCCTACCACGGGGCTCGATCTCACAACTCTGAGATCACAACCAAAGTTAAAACCAAAAGTTAGACACTTAACCAACTATGCAACCCAGGTTGCTCCTACTTTTTTTAAGTACTTCTAAGATAATTTTTAGAGAAGAGATTCTGAAAACCTATATGCCTAAAATTATATTTGTTGTACCTTGTTGTACCGGACTTTTACTATATAAAACCTAATCCTGATTTTCTTTCCTTTATAAATGTTGAAAATATGCAACATTCTTCCTATCTGTATATTGTTCCTGGGAGTTATGATGTAAATTTTGTTTTTTCTTATACCTATCTTTCCTTCTCTCTGTAGTAAGCAGAATAACCTCCTCTACCACCCAGGTAATGTTCACACTCTAATTTCTAGAACCTATATACTTATGTTACATGGACAAAGGTACCTTAAGTTGTAGATATAATCAAGGTTGTTTATCAACTGACTTTGAGATGGGGGATTATTCTGGATTATATGATCATGCCTAAAATAATCTTAAAAATGGAAGAGAGAAGAACAGGCCAAAGTGATGAATTGTGTGAAGGGCTCAACTTGTCATTGATGGCAATGAAGATAAAAGAAGGGGGTGACATGTCAAGTAATGCACATGGATTCTAGAAAGGCAAATAAATGGATTATCCCTAAGAACCCCCCAAAAGAAACAGAGCCTTGTCAACATCTTGATTTTAGCCCAATGAGGCTTGTATCAGACTTCTGAACTCTTGAATTAAAAGGTAGTAAATCTGTATTGTTTTCTGCCACTAAGTAAATTTATTACAAAATTTAAGTTATTACAAAAACAAATAATGCATCCTCCAATGCTTTAGCAATTTCTCTGTCATTGTTTGAAAATTTTATTATAATATTTCCATATGGGTGTTTTATATGTCAAATCTGGCAATATATGATCACTTTTTGTCAATATTTTTGACCATGTGTGCTCAGACATGCAACTATAGTGAGAGAAGAGGGTATGAAAATCCATAATTGTTTGGCCAAACTGTACACATCTCTTCTTATCCACTCCATTCTGTAGCTGGGCTTTATTACACTGTGATATAAATCAGCTTATCATGGCCACACCAGGATGGAGCTGCTGTTTTTCTGTCTTTCACTAGAATCTCAAGGATCTTCCAGTGGTATAATGGGGCAGAGATAAAGGCCCCCAAAAAAGGAAATTTAAAAGAAAATAAAGGGATTTCCCTATGAAAAGAAGGACAAAGGAGTAAAGCAGGAAGAATGAGGAAAGAATAGCCTAGGTCTGAGAAATGGTTGAGAAGTTCAAACTTAATAGATTAGAAAAGATCACTTGACCCTGAATCCCTTTCTTCTTAATCCAAGACCATATTATTTTCATTAAGATTCATAGATATTTTAAGAAATATAAAATAGGATTTTTAGAATTGCTCTTATAGAGGAGTAAAAAAAGGAATGCCAGTCACTTTTCCAAATATGCTTAGAATCAAATTAATGACAAATGTATCAACATGGCTATAACTCAGGATAAATCCATCAGTGTTCATGCAGCATTACATTTTCTTTTTTTTTGCTACCAATTATTTATATAAACTCTTGATAAATTTTTATATATTTATAAATCCAAAAATCCCCTTCATTGTTTTTTATTGACTACTTGAACAAACTGGAGATACCATTATTAATGTGATGAAATCTCTGGCAGAATGTTTGTGTCACTTGCTGCCATCTCTGGTGCCATATCCCAAAGTGAAATTGATGAAGAGCCTCATGAACCTGTCAGCTAGATACAGTTGCAATTTAATTCCTTCAATCCTTTATCAGTAATATCCCAGTTACAACAAGAGACTTGAGATTTAAACAAGCTGACCTTTCAAAATACTACGTTTGACTTCAGTATTTTTTCACAGCTTTAACTGAATTTCATTATAATGATAAAAATCATATACACTGACATTAAATATATAAATATAAAATTACAGACCATCACACATTAAAATATATAATAGAGCAGGCTTACTGTACAATAGTGGAAACATATTTACCAGTCATAGTCTTTTTCCATCCAGTTGTGCTCTGTAGTCAAAGGTGATAGCAATACATATTATTCAAAACAGTGAGCTGTGAATATGATGAGAAACCTTACACCCATTTCAAAAATGATATAAATATAACCTAATCTGAAGTCAGCAATTGTGGGTTTGTTTTCAAAAGCTAGGTACTTTGTTGGTTCAATTTTTTTTTTTTTAATTTAATAGCTACATGAGGCTGTTATGGGAACTGGATGACAAACTGTCAGATTTTGAGAAACAGTGATCATTTGATTATGAAAGAGCTATGGCAATAAACACAAAGATCTGAATAGTCAATAGAACTTTAGAGCTCTGTTTTTTTAAATTGAGGGCTGTGACCCATTAGGGGACATAAAAACTATTTAATAAATGTTACTAATATTTTAAAAATGATACATAATAGAAACATTAAAATATATAAGAGGTAATACAGATACTACTAACTGAAATTTTTAATATATGTGTCTGTGTGTATGCTTGCTTGCTCATGTAAAATATATCATCTAGTATAAGTTGCAGTGAAAACTGTTAGAAGCCATAGAGTAGAGGGTTTAGTATGATGTTATTTACATTTAATTATCTCATACATAGGACTCTGGTATCAATTTGTTATTTGACATCTTTATAAAAGGAATTAATTTTTGAATAAAATTACTGTGCTCCTATTATATTTCAAAAGCACTATTCTAGGCTAAACACACACACACATGCTTTACTCTCATTAAGTCTGACATGGTAGAAGACATTATCTCCTCTAAGGAAAAAAAGTTTAAGTTAGTTGTCTGAGACCAAATAGTTAGGAAAATGACTGACTCTTTAATGAAGAAGTAGGTAGGTTATAGATTCTATCATTCAACCTGTATTGACAATTATCTATGACATATGATAAGAGAAATGGATTAATCATTTAGAGTATATACTAAAATGGTTATAGCAATATATTTGTTAGAAATATTTTTGTAAATGACAGCTTCAATTTAGGTAGACTTTGCAAAAAGTGACTTTTATTACTTTATGTGATCAAGAGGGCAGTATTATTGCTAGAAACAATGAAACTGAACCTGACTCTGTGAACCTCCATTTGCTTCTTTAGGAAGGTCTCGATCACTTATACTTCAGTCTCTGTATCTTTGGCTCTACCCAACAGCTTCTGCCTTTGATCAGCAAGGAATTTTGAGCAGGAGTGGTGAGGAAAGGCTAATCTACCCTCTGCTATCACACTGTATCTATGCAGGTAATTTGCAATAGGAGAGATTACTAACTCCCATGCAAGGGACATACAGTTGGAGATGCTTAATAGTATTCAGAGGTAATCCACCTTTCCCAATTTTTTGTGGCTCTTTCTGTATATTTCTCTTTTTAGGCATTCACAAACTTCAGCAAACTCAACATATTGAAAGCAATATGATATAGTGGCTATCAATTCATTTTCTGAAGGTGGACTGCCAAGAATTGAACCTGGCTTTGCCATTAATTAACCATATAACCATTGCAAAGTTATTTAAATACTCTGCTTCAAATTTTTCATCTACAAAATGAAAACAGCTATAGTATCTACAAAAATAAAATTATTTTGAGGATTAAATGGGTTAGTGTCAAATGAATAAATAGTACCCAGCACATCGTAAATGCTACATAAGCTTTTATTTATCTATTTTTTGAAATTGAGTCCATGATATTTATCACCTTTGAGGTCATTCTCTCCCCTTCAAAGTCCAGGGTAATTAATGGTGCCATCATCTACCCATATGCTCAAACCTGAAACATGCCCCCATTTCTTTCTCCTGCTCTTTTCATCCCTTTTAAATATGCAAACATTTATTTATTCTTTAGGTTTAAGTAAGAAGCTTTCCTGTTTCTTACCGTGGAGTCATCTCTTCAGAAATTTCCACATTATTATATCTAGCACCTCATTTAAAGGTATTTCAATGAAAAAATACTAAATTATTATTTTTGAATTCTTGGTTACTTGTATTTTATTTATTTTTGGTCTCTAACATAAAAATACAATAAATAATGAATGATTAATGCATATTTGATGAAGTAATTGAACTAAAAACTATATTTTGGAAGAAAATGTGACATATAAAATCATTTTATATAGCAATATAGTATTAGTGCATGTGAGGGTAAAGGGATGGAGAACTGTTGCTAAAAAATGACTCCTCATAGAAATTGTCATTTGTTTTAGGGGAGTTTGATGTGGTTAATGGTCTATTTACTTTTCTGAGTATAATGGCTATAAGGCTCTCCTAAAAATACTTATCAGATACTGAAATTTGAACACATACAAGACATATATGGGCTAGATACATTTCTATACTCTACAGTTACTTTTTGGAAGTTGTTGCCAGAGAGCATCATCTCATCATCATTTTATTTATATATTTATTTATCTATCTATTTATTTAAAAATTTTTCTTTAGCTTCAAGTTTTTACTTAAAATGTCTATACTATGCAAAGCAATCTACACATTTAATGCAAACCCTATCAAAATATCAACAGCATTTTTCACAGAGCTAGAACAAACAATCCTAAAATGTGTATGGAACTACAAAAGTCCCCAAGTACCCAAAGCAATTTTGAAAAAGAAAAGGAAAGTCGAAGGTATCACATTTCTGGACTTCAAATTATGTTAAAAAACTACATTCATCATAACAGTATGGTAATGGCACAAAAACAGACATACAGATGCTAGGCACAGAACAGACAACTCAAAAATAAACCCTCAACTTTATGGTGAACTAATCTTTTACAAAGCAGTAAAGAATATCCAGTGGAAAAAGGACATTCTCTTCAACAAATGGTGGTCGGAAAATTGGACAGCAACATCTAAAAGGATGAATCTGGACCACTTTCTCACAGCATACACAAAAATAAATTCAAAATGGATGAAAGACCTAAATGTGAGAGAGGAAAATATCAAAGTCCTAAAGGAGAACACAGGCAGCAACCTCACTGACCTCAGCCATAGCAACTTCTTACTTGACACATCTCCTGAGGCAAGAGAAACAAAAGCAAAGATAAACTATTGGGATTTTTGTCAACATGAAAATCTTCTGCGCAGGGAAGGAAACAATCAACAAAACTAAAAGGCAGCCTACAGAATGGGAGAAGATATTTGCAAATGACATGTCAGATAAAGTGTTAATATCCAAAATCTATAAAGAACTTCTCAAACTCAATACCCTAAAAACAAATAATCCAGTTAAGAAAAGGGCAGAAAACATAAATGGAACTTTTTCCAAAGAAGACACAGATGGCTAACAGACACATGAAAAAATACTCAACATCACCCACTATCAGGGAAGTACAAATCATAACCTTGATGAGCTACTACCTCATGTCTGCCAGATGGCTAAAATTAACAACACAGGAAAGAACAGATGTTTGGGATTATGAACAGAAAGGGGAACACTCTTACACTATCAGTGGGAATGCAAACTGGTGCAGCCACTCTAGAAAATAGTATGCGGGTTCCTCAAAAAGTTAAAAATAGAAGTACCCTACAACCCAGCAATTGTACTACCAGAGAATACAAAAATACAGATTCAAACGGGTACAAGTACCCTGATGTTTATAGCAGCATTATCAACAACACCCATATTATGGGAAGAGCCCAAACACCCACTGACTGATGAATAGAGATTATATATATGTATATATACATATATATAATGGGAAATTAGTCAGCCATCAAAAAGAATGAAGTCCTGCCATCAGCAAAGAGGCAAGAAGCCAGAGTGTATTATGCTAAATAAAATAAGTCAGTCAAAGAAAGACAAATGATGTACAATTTCATGTACATATGGAATTTAAGAAACAAAACAGATGAACATAGGGGAAATGAAAAGAGAGAGAGAGAGAGAGAGAGAGAGAGAGAGGCAAACCATAAGAGACTTGTAACTAAAAAGAACATACTTAGGGGTGTTGGAGGGGAGGAGGGTGGGGGATGGGCTAAATGGGTGATGGGTATTGAGGGCACTTGTTCTGATGAGCACTGGGTGTTATATGTAAGTGATGAATCACTGAATTCTACTCCTGAAACCAACATTACATTATATGTTAACTAACTAGAATTTTAAAAAATTTTAAAAAGAATATTACAATTACACCATAAACTAACAATTTTATAAGCATAAAAAATAAGTGTGGCACAGGTTATCTAGAAATTGTGGAATGTAGAGTACAAATTCAAAAGTTTAGGAATTAAGTGAATTGAATGACTAAGTACAGAATTAAAATTGTATGTTTAAACTCCAAAATTTAATCCAAATTGATTTTTTTATTTTATTTTTTAATTATTTTATTTTTAAAATATTTTCATTTATTTATTTGAGAGAGAGAGAGAGTGAGTGAGAGAGATTGAGAGAGCACAAGCCAGTGGAGATAGGGAGGGGAAGAGGGAGAAGCAGACTGCCCGTTGAGCAGAGACCCTGATGCAGAGCTCCATCCATGATTCTGAGATCATGACCTGAGCAGATAATTAACTGACTGAGCCACCCAGGTGCCCCCACAAAATTGCTTTTTTAAATCAAACCAAAGACTCAGTCAATGACTATGTTTTTAGATATTTTTCTCCTATATGAACATGAACTAGGATATTAGAATTGAATAAATTCCAACATTAAGTTTAAAAGGAACAGAACAGGACTGAGATTATTCAGATTACTTAAAAATGCTTTATTAATAAAATGCCCTTCTTTGGACCTATTTTACCAAACCCATATCCATAGTGAGAGACAGTAAAAGATGAAAGGACAACATAAATAATTGAATAGCTGGAAGAATTAACTCTTCTGCATTGTTGAAAAGTATGTAATTAATGAGTGCAAATTCATAAGAAAGAACAAAGAAATAAGAAGAGATTAAATAATCTAAGATTGAAAGATGGCAGAGGAGTAGCAGACTGAGATGGCATCAGGCATCAGGAGTTCAGCTAGATAGTTATCAAACCATTCCAAACACATACAAACCCAACAGGAGATTGAAGAGAAGAAGAACAGCAATTCTAGAAACAGAAAATCTATCACTTTCTGAAAGGTAGGATGTGAGGAGAAGTGAATCCAAAGTGACGGGAAGATAGAGCACGGTGGGAGGGGCCAGTTCCAGGCAAGTGGCAGAGCAATGGAACACAAAATCAGAATTTTTAGAAATCTGCTCCACTGAGGGACATCACTCCAGAGGCTAAGCAGAGGTGGAGCCCTTGCAGGGACAGTGTAGTCCCAGGTCCCACAGGGCCACAGAAGGATCGGGGGTATCTGAGTGTGGTAGACCTTGCAGGTGTCAGAGTGGGGAAGCCAAATACAGAGACAGAGCCGAGAGTGAGCTCTCAGTTTGGGATTACCTTAAACTGTGATCTGTGACACAGTTAGACACTGCTCTTTGAGCAGGGACTCTATAAGTGGCAGATCCAGGGAGACTCACCTTCCTCCTCTGGAGGCAGCAATATGCTGGGTTTGGAGACTCCAAAGGGGGCTGTGTGCTAGAGACAGAAATGCTCGGTCACAGGCCAGGTGAGCTCAGAGCGTGGCTGGAAACCAGGGAGGCAGGAGTGACTGAGCGCTTTTCTCCGAGGGCACACTGAGAAGTGGGATCCCAAGCTCTCGGCTCCTCCATGCCAGAGACTGGGAGGCACCATTTTCATTCCCATCTTCAGAGCTCTATGAAAAGCGTTCAGGGAACAAAAGCTCCAGAGAGCAAACTGGAGCAGATTACTTAGCCTGGCCTCTGGCAAGGGTGGCACAATCCTCCTGGGGCAAAGACATTTGAGAATCAGTGGAACAGGCCCCTCCTGCAGAAGATCAGCAAAAACATCCAGCCAAGACCAAGCTCACTGATCAAGAAGAACAGCGGAATTTCAGAGGAGGGGAAAGCAAAGCATGGAATTCATAGCTTTATCCCATGATTCTTTAGTCTTGCAAAGTTAATTAAATTTTTTTAATTTTATTTTTTTCCTATTCTATTTTTTTAACTTTTCCTATTTCCTTTTTTAAAGTTTTTTAACTAGTTTATCTTAACAATACCTTTCTAAAAAATCTTTATAAATCTTCATTATTATAGTCATATTTTATCCTTCATTGTATCTAACTTTATTTCTTGTATACATATAGGGTTTTTTCTTCTAAAAAATTTGGAGATACAATTTCTTCCAATAGATCAAAATATACCCTAAATCTAGACAGGGCTTTGTTCTAGTCTCCAGCCTGAGCGAATTCTCTCCACTTTCTATTTCTTTCTTTTTCCAACCAACTTATCTAATCAACTCTTTTTTTAGAAATTTTTTTAGAACTTTAGAATTTTAGAATTTTTTTTAGAAATTTTTTTAGAATTTTCAAAAAAAATTCTTTTTTTAGAAATTTTCATCTTTACAGTCATATTCCATCTCTTCATCATGTATACTCTAATTTTGGTATATATATATATAAGTTTATCTTTCTTCAAAAGTTTGGGAGATAGTTTCTTCTAAAAGACCAAAATACACCCAAAATCAAGTGGGTGGCTCTGTTCTATTTACCCGTCATATATATATATATAATTTTCTAAAATTTCTCTTTACCCTCTTTTTTCTCCCCCTGATTTGGGGTCACTTCTGATATGGTTAGCATTCATTTTTCTCGAGTCTTTGACAGCCTTTTAGTATTTTGTTCTCTCATTCATATATTCTTATCTGGATAAAAAAGAACAAGAGGCAGTACTAAAGCCTAGGGACCTAATCAATACGGACATTGGTAACATGTCAGATCTAGAATTCAGAATGAAGATTCTTAAGGTGCTAGCTGGGCCCAAAAAGGGCATGGAAGTTATTAGAGAAACCCTGTCCGGAGAAATAAAAGCCCTTTCTGGAGAAATAAAAGAACTAAAATCTAACCAAGTTGAAATCAAAAAAGGCTATTAATTAGGTGAAATCAAAAAAGGAGGCTCTTACTGCTAGGATAAATGAGGCAGAAGAAAGAATTAGTGATATAGAAGACCAAAGACAGAGAATAAAGAAGCTGAGCAAAAGAGAATAAAACAACTACTGGACCACGGGGGGAGAATTCGAGAGATAAGTGACACCATAAGATGAAACGAAATTAGAATAATTGGGATTCCAGAAGAAGAAGAAAGAGAGAGGGGGGCAGAAGGTATACTGTAGCGAATTATTGTTGACAATTTCCCAATTATGGCAAAGGGAAAAAACATCAAAATCTAGGAGGAACAGAGAATCCCTCTCAAAATCAATAAAAATAGGTCCACACCCTATTATCTAATAGTAAACTTACAAGTCCTAATGACAAAGAGAAAATCCTGAAAGCAGCCCAGGACAAGAAGTCTGTAACATACAATGGTAAAAATATTAGATTGGCAGCAGACTTAACCACAGAGACCTGGCAGGCCAGAAAGAACTGGCATGATATATTCAGAGCACTAAATGAAAAAAACGTGCAGCCAGGGATACTATATCCAGCTAGGCTATTATTGAAAATAGAAGGAGAGATAAAAAGCTTCCAGTACAAACAAAAATAAAAGAATTTGTAAACACCAAAGCAGCCCTACAGGAAATATTGAAAAGGGTCCTCTAAGCAAAGAGAGAACCTAAAAGTAGTAGGCCAGAAAGGAATAGAGACAATATACAGTAACAATACAATGACACTAATTCATATCTTTCAATAGTTACCCTGCATGTAAGCATGCTAAATGCCCCAATCAAAAGACACAGGATATCAGAATTGATTAAAAAGAAATCATCAATATGTTGTCTACAAGAAACTCATTTTAGATCCAAAGACACCTCCAGATTGAAAGTGAGGGGGTGGAAAGCAATTTACCATGCTAATGGACATCAAAAGAAATCTGGGGGCAATCCTTATATCAGATAAATTAGATTTTAAGCCAAA
>RCUC01112184.1:0-20369 GCA_003697995.1 Taxidea taxus jeffersonii | reverse complement strand
CCCCCCCGCCCCACCGCCAAGACAAGGAACTGACGTCTTCTTCTCCTAAAGTGGTTCCTCTCAACTCCTCAGATTTTCTCTGTGGTCACAGCATCGTTGACACTTCCTCATGGCCTAGGAATGGTGATCCAAGCCTGCCGCTTCTTTTCCACTTGGACTTCTCGACCGCCCCCACTCTCCATGTTCCTGCCAGTCATTCAGAGCCCGACAGGGCACCATGTCCTTGACCTTACTCTCCTCCAACTCACTGGCTCTGAGAACATCGTCAGATGCCAGCTTTATGATGTTTTTTTCCTACTAAAACCCTAAAATGACCGTTGCCATGCTCAATTCAAATAATCCCCGGCTTTGAGGTTCTCCGGCCTCAGGAAGGTTAGTCCCCGATGCTTACTGGGAAGTGCTCTCCTATCTTGTTCACGGTGGGGTGGTAGGTGGAAACGTGGGGTCACCCTGGGCACACGGTCTGCCTTCCCCCATTCACCTCTGGGTGCTCCTCCTTCCTCTCTCTGTGCGGGGGTCCTCTGAGGTCACAGGACCTGGTAAGGATGGTTTTGAGTTTGTTTTTTTTTAATTTTATTTATTTTTTTTTTTAAAGATTTTATTTATTTATTTGTCAGAGAGAGAGTGAGCACAGGCAGACAGAGAGGCAGGCAGAGGCAGAGGGAGAAGCAGGCTCCCCGCCGAGCAAGGAGCCCGATGCGGGACTCGATCCCAGGACGCTGGGATCATGACCCGAGCTGAAGGCAGCCGCTCAACCAACTGAGCCACCCAGGCGTCCCATTGAGTTCGGTTTTTATCCTGGCCTCGGCAGGCAGAGCCTTGGAGCTCCATTGGGGATGGGATGGAAGGGAATTGTGGTAAGGAAGGAGGCGGGAAGAGAAGGGCCAAGACCCTCTGCCTCACACACACACACACACACAGGGCAGTTCTGCTTTTGCTTTACGCAGCGGACTTCCATCTAAGATTGAAGAAGGAAAAGGTATCTAGTGCTTTTAAAAATATGAGAAAACCACTGATCTAATGTGGCTTTGACCCAAGACAAAACCCTAGCTGATAAAACCTTTGATGCATTGCCAGTTATCCAGTCTCTGTTTGAACACCTCTAGCCTCGGGGAGCTCACCACCTTACAGAGCAGCCTTCCGCTCTGGGGCACAACACACAGTTGTAGTGCGTGCAGACGAGATGCACAAGGCCTGGGGCGTGAAGAGGCCTCAGCCTGCTGCCCAGGGTGTGCTACGAGGAGGCAGCATCTGCCTTGTTCCTTCTCTTCACTGTCCTCGCAGCTGATGCACTCAGGAAGCAGGGACTGGGCTCTGCTGTGTGCTGCTGGGGCTGTAGCTGTGAACGTGGCAGACAGACCCGTTCTCCTGAGCCGACACCCTGCTGCGGCGGACAATGGACACAAACATAAAGGGTGACCTCAGTGCTGTGAAGAGAGCCAGAGAGGGCGGCGTGCTGGAGCAGGGGTCGGCGCACTTCGTGTTCGTGAGCTGCTCAGGGACACAGAGGCTCGCAAGGTGAAGGGGAACAGTCGTGTGGAAGTCTAGGCCAGGAAGGGGCTGCCAGGCAGAGCAAAGAGCTAATCCTGGGCTCCAGCTGAGGTGCAGGCCTGGGGAGTCTGAGCGCCGGGACAGTGACGGAGGGGGCACGGGACAGCGGGGACCGGAGGCAGAGCCGGCTGCAGGGGCCACGCTCAGAGTTCGGAATTTATTCTGCATGTGACAGGAGCCAGCGCAGGACTTGGAGGAGCCTGGGATGTGGTTTCCATGTGATAAAGATGGTGCCTGCAGACAGAGGTGACAGGACTTGCTGATGGAGGGACTTTGGGCCAGAAAATAAGAAAACAAGGATGTTGTGTGGCTTTTAGCCTGAGCAGCTTTGGGAGGCCACGGAGGAACTCCAAGCAGATGGTGAAGAACAGTGGGGGCAGGGAGGGGCTGAGGGCATGCGGGGTGGGCAGAAGTCAAGAACCCTTAACAGACAAAATGGTCTCAGGGGACCTCAGGGGCTCACTGGTCAACCACCAGCAGCTGGCCATGTGAGGTCAAGCTCAAGGAGAGCCTGGACATCACCAGCCACTGATCAGGAGGATGACAGTGGCCAGCATGTTCTAGAAGACAGGTCTAGAAGTGAGCCGTCCACTCGATACGGGCATGAGCTCTTCCAGCATGGGCAAAGAACAAAGGAAGAATAGTGGGTAAGAAGCTGACTCCTGAGGCGGGGCTGGGGGACGGGGTGTAGACTGTTGCCCAGCACAGAACGTATGGGGGGCAGGGAAGAGCCGGGCAGCAGGGCCAAGTCCAATCAGCCAGACTAAAAGGGCCATCCTGGACTCCGACCTCATATCCCCATTGAGGGTACATTCACAAACCCTACACACGCTCTCTTGCTCCCATGGCCAAGCATGCCAGATCCAATCCTATCAGATTAATGGTTTTTGGCATTGTTCCTACAAAGAGGATTTGGAGGGCATCAAAAGCTTCACTAAAAAAACAAAAAAAACCAACAAAAAATACCCCACCCAGGGGCAGAAACATACATTCTCCCCTTGTCAGCAAGAATTAGGTGGAATTTTTGTGTCTACGTTTTGGTGAGGGCAGGGGATAGACGGAGATGCTTGAGCACAGGGAGAAGAGCTCATGGACTGACAAGACCAGAACAAGATGGGTGAAGGGAAAGGAAACCGCTGGGCTGGGGACCAACCAGGCTGAAGAACTTTGACCAGGACCAACTTTAAGGATCTTGGTAGAAGACGGGTGTCCAGGGTTTAAAGTCTCTAAGGTAGCCTCAACCAGGGGCACAGGAACCGGTGAGACTTCATGAAGAATAAAGATAACAATGGCTTGACCCCGGAGCTGGGTTTACTAATCTTCATAGGACACCACTGGGCTGGAGGGATTTGCTTGTCTCGGGATAGATCTCAGAATCTGAGCCGTCAGTACATCAGTATCCGGCCAGGAGAAACATGAGTAATACCAAGGTCACAGAGCTAGCTTCTTGCTGAGAACATGCCCAGGGTTGTCTCCACCAGAGGTCAGGTTGGCCAGAGTTAACAATGAGCGCAAGGGGTTCTTCCTTGCAAATACTAGAAACAGGCGCACACACGCACGTACCCTCCCCCCTGCCACACACACAGCGGCCAGGAAACAGGAGTGGTAATGGGAAAGCCCATGACTGCTAAGAGCTCCAGGAGAGATCAGAGATGGTTTGAGTACAACCCCTTCCGCTTGGGGAAACTGAAGCCCAGAGGTTCTATGACTTCTCCCAAGTCCTTCGGAGGCAAAAATATTAGGTGAACGGGTACCATGACTTCTCACACCAGTTTTCCCCTGGACCCATTAAATCTCATTTGTTGTTCATTAGCCCCGGTGGCCAGGAGGGCGCAACCGATCCTTCTTCCTCCCAGGCTGGAGGGCAGGCAGGCAGCATCCCAGACTTCCTCCATGGCTCGGACTGAGTAGCAAGCTGCTCTGTCCGTGTAGAGCACCCCTTCCAGGAGGAGGCTTCTGAACCCCAACAAAGTCCTGCGTCATGCACTGTCCCTAACGGCGGCCAAGCGAGCGTGGTCGGACTCAGGTTGTTCCAGAAATGCCTGAGCCGCCAGGGATCAGACATTTCTCAGGAAGCACATCCACCAGTGGTCTCAGGCCGTCTCAGCCCTCCTACTCTGTGGCTGAGGCCGACGATCCGGGAAAGAACGGGGCTACAAACAGAGACTGTCTGAAAGGGCGCACGCTCCACGTTTCCCTTCTAGCCCTCTGAAGCTAGGCAGTGTCACTACTTCCCACTGAGTCGGAAATTCTAACCTACGGCTACATTTTCTGTGTGCAAACAAGACTATCTTTGGAAGAAAGAACAAAGTTGAGCCATTAGGAAAGTCCCCGGACTGCTTTCTCACGTGGGAAAAAAAAAAATTATGAACTAGAACTACTTCGCATAAAACATCCTCTTGCACTTCCGAACGCTGAACTCTTGTTCACAGTTCTGGGCATCGTCCTCTGTTCAGGGATGTTCATCAGTGTAATTACTGTGAACACACTGTTTTATGTTCTGCACTTTTCCTTACTTATTTCTACCAACTTGCTAATGAACTCAACGTCCTAATGAATGGACATTTGGACTATTTCCAGTTTCCTTCCCAGCAAATCACTAGACCTACTAGAGACTAAGTGTCTATATCCTCCCCAGATTCCTATGTTGAAGCTCCAAGCCCCAGTGTAATGGTATTCGGAGGCGGGGCCTTTGTTGGTAACCAGGGTAACCTGAGGTCCCAAGAGTGGGGCCCCCAGGAAGGGATTATTGTCCTTATAAGAAGAGGAAGAGACCAGAGAGCTCTCTCTCCACCGTGTGCGGACACAGCCAAAAAGCGTTGTCTTGTGAGCCAGGAAAGAGGCTCTTACTGGGAACTGAATTGGCTGGCACCTTGATCTTGGACTTG
This sequence comes from Taxidea taxus jeffersonii, assembly GCA_003697995.1. Classification (NCBI taxonomy): domain Eukaryota; kingdom Metazoa; phylum Chordata; class Mammalia; order Carnivora; family Mustelidae; genus Taxidea; species Taxidea taxus. Next base: position 15,930 of record RCUC01112184.1, on the reverse strand, counting down.
CCAACCTCCAGAGCTGCGAGAAATAAATCTGTACTGTTTAAGTCTCCCAGTCTGTGGTATTTTGTTATAGCGGCCCGAGCTGACTGAGACAAGATTCCAAAGTGATATGAACAGCTGCCAAGCATCTATTCGGCCCTAGACTAGCTGGCTTCTGCGACTGTGTTAAGAGAACAGAGAGTGGGGCCATGTTGACATCACGAAGGTTGGGACACATGATGCGGGAGTGGATTCACCTGCTCCTAAATCGTTCCCGTGGCCTCTGCAGGGGTGGGGGGTACAGGGACACACCTGTGGTGATGAAGATGGTGAGGGCAGGGGTCACAGCATGGACCTAACAGCAGGATGACTTCAGAAGGTGAACTACAGGGGCACTTGGGTGGCTCAGTTGGTTAAACGTCTGCCTTTGGCTCAGGTCATGATCTCAGGGTCCTGGGAGAAGGTCCAGGGTCCAGCTGCACAGTGAGGGCAGCCAAAGGAGGCTGGGCAGCTCAATCAGACCACCACCACCAGAGTGTCTGAAAAACCAAGCCCTTTCCTGCGAAATTCCCCCACCGGTTTCTTTTCTCCAACACTGTATTTTTTTTTCACGTATAATTAATATACAGTGTTATAAAAGTTTTAGGTGTACAATATGATGATTCAACAACTCTATACATTTCTCAGTGCTCATCAAGATAAGTGTAATCTCCAACTTACAGAAATTCCAACTTACAGAAAAATCGGAAGAATGAAACAATGAACACTCATTCACCCTTCACCTAGATCCACTAACTGTTAACATTTTGCCATCTTTCCAGTCTCTCGTGTGTGTGCATATATGTGTAACTATTAGAATCGTGACATGTCGTCCCTAAATGTTTGGACATGCACCTTCCTTTTTAAAACTTCTTCTTCTTTTTTTTTTTTTTAGAGATTTTATTTATTTACTTATTTGTCAGAGAGAGAGAGAGAGATCACAAGTGGAGGGAGCAGCAGGCAGTGGCAGAGGGAGAAGCAGACTAAGCAGGGAGCTCAGTAACAAGGGGCTCAATCCCAGCACCCTGGGGTCACGACCTGAGCCTAAGGCAGACGCTTGCTTAGCGGACTGAGCCACTCTGGCATCCCAGGCATGCATCTTCCTAAAACCGAGGACATGTTTCTAATCACAACACCAGCACCGCACGCATGAAATCGAGCATCGATATGATAAAATAACTCATAAGTCATTCCTTTGAAATCTGCCAGTTACCTGCAAGATGTTCTTTACAGCTCCCCACCCCAGCCCCAATCCAATCCAATCAAAGGATCAGGCATCTCATTTGTCTGTCTTGTCTCTTTAGTCTTTAATCTAGACGAGTCTCCCTGCCTGTTCCGTGTTTGGTGACGCTGTCCCTACTCCATTGCTGAGCAGAGCGAGGACCCAGAATGCCAAGAAGACCGAGTTCTGGCACGGATGTAAATCTAGCACTATTCGAGTGACCCTTGACCTTCACCTTCACCATGGTTGGGGAATCCTCTGACATAGCCTTGCTGGAATCCACACCTCCGTTTCGCAAGAAGCCCAGCTACCCTAAGATTGCAGCCGACACATCAGCACCCAAAGGCACTGTTTCCTGGCCTTAAAAGGGACCAGCTCTTATTTGTGACATTGTTGGCCATGATTCTTTGTGAGGGTGGGGCGTGCCTATCATGCTTCCTCGGCTGCCCACCCCTACACTCACCCCTAGGAGACATAACAAGAAAGACGTTCTAACAATACGGCTCTGGCCTCTGCTTGGCCTCCTTGTCCTGGCCGGCTGATCACCCCCCATTTCTTCAGTGGCTGCCCAGTGCCTCAGTCCGTTAGCTACTTTGCTTCCCAGCACCTCGGGGCCGAGTCCCCGATGACCCAGAGCCGCTTCCCTGGTGACCCAGAGCCACATTGGAAGGCTGCTTCCCTGGGCTCCGGATCCTTTTCAATAATCAGCTTTGTCAGTCAGAGGCAGCGGCTGCCCTGGGCCTCCCGGGCCTGGCAGGGCAGAAAGATGATTGGATCAGAAGAAGTGCCATTAGTTAGGCAAGGTGGCTGCTCTACATGACCCCCACTCCCTCCCCCACCCCCGCCTCATTTCCCCAGGTCCCTTCTGCCCCTCTCCAGGCCCAGCAATATGATAATGAGATCTCAAAAAATGCCCCCACCCACCCCACATCCATATACAGACAATTTCTTAGCGGCTTCTTGCAGGGCTAATCCCACCACTGGGAAGGCAGAGCAGTGGGGGACACTGATATGTGTCCCCCAGCACCTGACCCCACGCCTGAGGCACAGCCATGACTGTTTGCTAGCTGGAGTTGAGGGGGGCTCAGCAACTCAGCAAGGGTTGGGGATCTGAACCCACAAGGGCAGGGAAACTGACTTCAGTGTAATGCTTATGTTGGGATAATCTCAGGACCGGCTGTCGCACAGGGAGGAGAGACTGAAGCCTCAACTCTCAAAGTCATCTGGCAGCTGCCCCACATGGGAACCCCTGTGATGGGCTTTGTTCTGCAAAGCCCCCGCTCACCCCCAAAGGACAAGCATTTCCCTAACAGAGACAAACTGCACTCCGGCTGCTCCTGACCCGTCTCCCAGGGGATCAAGACACTGACTGAGCGCCACTAAGGGCAGCGTTGCAAACTTCCCTCTAGAACTTGCTGCTGGGGGATCGAGGGCCCTGTGTAAACCGTGGGAGCAGGGCAGTTGAGAGCTGGGGCTGGCTGAGCAGGGCCCCCACATCTCTCCTGCACCCAGGAGGCTGTGAGTGCCCGCAGAAGCCCCACCTAACACACCAGCACAGGTCCCACACCCTACCTGCCATCATCGTCGCCAGGGAGGTTAGCAAGAGCAGCTGGGCCTCCATTAGGCAGAGTCTGTCCTTTGCCCCCCGGGGTGAGGACGGTTACACATCCCTCCTCAGGCTGGTGAGAATCTGCTCTCATGACACAATTAGTCACCCACTTGTCAAACAAAGCGCCTGCTCAGAGGGGTGGCTGCACACTTAACTTGGCAAAGAGAAGCAGCGCCTTGGCCCAGCCTCACCACCTTCTCCCCTCAAGGGTTCTCTCCCGTGTAAACCACGGTGTCCAGCAAAATTCTAAAGGGCACTGCAGATACTCTACTGACAGGGCCCCCAAGCAGCCTGCTCATGGTTTCTACTGTTCCAGCCGTCCTCCCCTGCAGGAAGAGGGGCTCGGGAGTAAGAACAAGGCATTCTGGTCCAACAGACTCAGGGCCCCAAGTGATCGCCTGCAGGGGTCAAGGGTGCCGAAGTCCTGGCAGTGTGTCTCATGGCTGCCAAGTAGGTTTCAATGTAAAGAGCCGCACTGGAAAAAGTGTACAGGGCTGGGGCGGGGATGAGTGCACGTCTCTCTTGATGTCCCCAAGCAAGGAAGCAAGGCATGCGGTCAGGAGCTGAGGGACAGCAGGGAGCAGGATTAGGGCCGATTTGGGGGTGCTCAGCGAGGCTTTACCTTCTCCTCCACTCCCCCGAGGCCTGGCTTATCTGCAAGCCCAGGGCAGATGTGCCAAAGCAGGTGTGCAGCTTGAAAAGCACAATGCAATGACTGCATTTGCGGAGGCCTCTTCTTTCCGCCCCGCCCTGTGCGCCTCCCACCCTGAGACCTCACTGGCTCTGGAGTCTGGATTTCACATCGGCATAACAAGAAAAATAAGATTTTTTTTTCTAAGTATGACTATTTTCATTATCCAGGTAACTCTCATCATCGCAGACCGTGAAATAAGCCACATGCACGTGGATCCGGGAACCCGCGGGCCGGAGGGGTGCGGGGCGAGGGGTGGGTGTGACCCGAGCCTGGGAAGGAGGGAGCCAGGCCTGGAAGTGGAACGCCAGCACCACACACTGCACAACTCCGATAGGCTCGGCGCTCGCAGGCACTTGGGAAGGGGAGGGCGATGGCGAGTTTGCTCGGCGGGGTCTGCGCTCCTGGGGGACAGCCCGCCCGAGGCTGGGAGCCCGGTCCCCGGCCCCGCCTGAGCTGGGGGGAGGGGGAGGCGGACCCCGAGGTGGGGAGGGGCGCCCAGGAGGGCCGGGTCCGTACCTGCTTGGCCTCGGCGGCCTGCTCCTCCGCCTCCGCCGGCGCCGCCTCGAGCTCCCCCGGCCCCTCGAGCTCCCCCGGGCCCTCCGGCGCGGCGGCCGGCTCTGGGGCGCAGGGCGGTGCGGGGGTCCCGGGGACCTTGGCCGGGGTCACGGGCTCTGGGCTCGCGGCCGCCCCGCGCCGCACCAGCAGCCAGGCGAGCAGCAGCGCCAGCGCCGTGGCCAGCACCGGCAGCGCGGCCAGCAGCTCGGCGGGCGCCTCCATCGCGCCGCGGCCGCCCGAGTGCCCGCCCGCGGGGACCCCGAGGGAGCCCGCCGCGCCCCGCCCGCGCCCCGCCCCAGGGCGGAGCCCCTGCCCGCGCCCCGCCCTCTCGGGCCCCCCTGGGAGGGGGTAGAAGGCACGGATGCTGGGGGGACCCTGACCCCTGCAACGGCACTCCCGAGGCGGGCCAGTCCCTCCCTGCACCGGGCAGGCCTGACGCTTTGCGCTTAGATTTGTTTTGAAAACCCAGCTGGAAACGCTCTTTCCTCAGGCGCCCTGAGATCACTGTCATTTTCGGCATAATTTCCGCCCTGTACAGGAGGTCCAGCACTTTGGCACCGCTGGCTGGGACATGCCGAGGCCCCGCACGGCCGGGAAGGCTCGCCTAAACCGCGGCACTAGACTGCCTGTGAGGCGAGGAAAGGCAAACGTTAATCGGCTTACTCCCGGCCACTTCCAGACCCGTCCGGGAGCACCGGAGCTCCCGGCGGGGAATGCCCGGTCCTGAGACCCTGCAGCCTTCAACACAAGCCTCACTGTAACGCGGCTGCCCCCCAAAGGCAGCTTTCTGGAATTCAGCTCCAGGTGCCTGGGGATAACATTGCTCCCCTGCTGACTTTTCCTTTTGGAGTAAACACCCTGCGTGGGGACTGTGGAATGAAGGGTAGTCTGCTGTTTCTCTTTCCCCAGATCCTTCCTTCTGTTGTTTGAGGTAGATACGCGGTAACCAAACCTCCCAAAAAACACGGCAAAGTTGGTCAGGTACCAGTTGAAAAAACAGGATGCCAGTTTTTGCTTAGGACACATTTATTGCTTTTTTGGAAAAATTACAGTGCCTGAGCCAGTATCTGGTGCACGCCAGAAGCTAGATGGAGTGCCGCTTACGTGGAAGACAGAAGGATGTGCTCAGGCTTCCTCCTGGGCTCGTTATGACCAGCAGGCTTCCAGGAAGAGGGGGAACTTAGTCCTGGCGCTTCACATAATGGTAAGGGGCACCAGCAAAAGGAATTTCAGTGGTGGTTGGTGAAAAATGCCCCATAACTATAAAATGTGGAATGGGGCACCTATCTGGCTTTTGACCCCCGGGGGACTTTCAGCCAAAGCGGGCCTTCTTTTTTGGTCCCTGCCTTCGTTGTTTGAAAGTACATGTTTAGGGGCGCCTGGGTGGCTCAGTGGGTTAAAGCCTCTGCCTTCCGCTCAGGTCATAATCCCAGGGTCCTGGGATGGAGTCCCACATCGGGCTCTCTGTTCAACGGGAAGCCTGCTGCCTCCTCTCTCTCTGCCTGCCTCTCTGCCTACTTGTGATCTCTGTCTGTCAAATAAATAAATACAATCTTAAAAAAAAAAAAAAAAGTACACGCTTAAGGGGACCCATTGTGCAAACTTAGCTACATTTTGTATCCACTACCAGATGAACAACTAGAAGAAACAGGAACAAAACAATGCAAAAAACCCAACTCCAAACCAAGTTGCTTTATTCAAAATGATGAACAAGTTTCATCCAAGTGAAAGTTAAAACCACCCATCAAACGGCGGAGCCACAGGCAGCCGGTGGCGGAGCCCACGGCGAGACGGAAGCAGTCGGAGCGGGCTGCTGGGTGTCTCTGTGGCAGCGGCAAGAGGCACAAGGACTCTGCATGGTCCCAGTTCTTCTGTACTGTCCAGTCACCTCGAAGGCAGCAGGCCGGGCCAGTTCTCATGGGACATTCAGTGGGGACTAGATGTCTCAAGTTTTTGAACAATGAGACGAAAGTCGAAAGCCACCACCCGAGGTTGCCAAGGCGCGAGGTGCATCTAGTTTTGCTGCATATAATGTAACATCAGTGGAACATCTTGACAGAAGGCAGGGAGGCAGGTGGGTGTGGGCGGAGAAACCACACAGGGAACCAACCGCAGTACCCAGCACCCACGACATACGCCTCGCGGAAATGCTACGCACAATTCAAGGAACCTACAGCTGTGCCCGTACACGCCTACGGCCTAGAAAGCACTTTTTACAACACTTCCCACAAAACTCCTATTCTGTCCCACACTCTTGTCTAAAATCCCATGTCACAACCAGACTGAACCTCTACTAAGTTCATAAAGCACTCACACTAGCAACTTTCTTGCCGATGCCTAAATATCTTTAGCTGATTTAGAGAGAAACCAAATACTAAGACCACAACTATGATGTGTTCTTATGTTTTAGGAAGATCTCACAGACTTGAATTTAGTAAGGTCTCGCCTTGCTTTCCCGGTCATGGAAATGGATGTGCGTGACCCCACCTGGCCTGAGCAGTGACCCTTGGGAACCGTGCATGGCACACTGCCTTTCAGCCGCACAAGGGGAGGGACCTGTGCTTGTCACGGCTGCATCGCGAGCACCCAGAACAGTGCTTGCCACTCAAACACGGGCTGAATGCTTGGATGACTCATAAATGGGCATCTGCGAGCCTAAGCCAAATGGCAACAATGTCCCTGGGCTGGGTGGCTCTCCCCTCAAAGCACTACTGAGCCCAGAGACACCTGTGTGCGGCACCAGATCCTTCAGGCTGGTGGTGAAGTCTTTGGTGCTCGCTCCCAAAGCCCCAAAGCCGCATACTGTCTTCTTCGACCCTGCTCCTCCCCGTTGGTAGTTACGGACCCAAGAGTCCTTCTTCCAGGACCTTCCTGGTTTTTCAGTTGGGGAAGAATCCCTACTATTGTTGACGTCACTCAAAGGAGGAGGCTCAGACCAGGCGGGGTGAAGGGTTAACTTTCGAACAGATGGCCCCTGGCTCTCCCTTCCTACCTGGTTTGCAGCACCCAGGCATCAGGGCACTCCTCTCCCACTGGCTCCCCATCTCCTCCCTGCTTTATTCCCGTAATGGTGTGCTTGGGTGGCCCACAGCAACAGGGGGCAGCGGCGGGGTGGGAGGTGTTGAATCTCTGGCCTGGCTAAAACAAGGACCGTCCCACCGTCACTCGTGGGATGGCAAGAACCAAATGGCAGCACGTAAGCGGTGTGATCCGGACGCTTCCCGGTGAGGCGACTGCGGGCCTGTCAGGTGGGCTGGATCCCTTCTTTCTGGATACTTTCAAACAGGAATCAGCCTTGGCCTCTCAGAAACGCTAGTCTCTCCCATTCAAACTTCCATTGTGTCATCCCAACCCCTGCAAAAGAGTCCTACCCTGCCCCCTGGTGGCAAATAATTTTGGTTTTGCTTTTTTCTTTACAGAAAATAAGCGTTTTGGAAGATAGCACAAACATTTTAAAAAAGGAGACAGAGGAACCCCATTCAGGTGCGAACACAAAGAGACAAGTTCAGGGTTCGACTTTACTCACCCCCTAAAACACACCCTGGAATGGATGGAAGCAGGGCTGAGCCCAGGAGGCCTGGAGGGAAAGCGGGGCAGCACCGAGGCAGGTAGCAGGCGCAGGAACGTGGTGGACGTTCTCCATCCAACCCAGCCATTTTTTTGAGTCGGGATTTGAGAATGCACAAAACTCAGACAAAGTAGGGGACCGGTCTCTTAGGGGACAGCCACGTGACCAACCCAGTGTCAAGAAACGATTATCAGTCTGTTAAAAATACAACCTTTGCACAGAAGAGCCCTAGATTCCCCAGATTATACCCATGGTCGGGGAGGATCCTGGGAGGCAACACCACACAGTTCCAGGCCGTCCGCACACCCACTCCTGGGCGCCCCTGGGACGTTACAGGGTCAGCTCCTGCTGCCCTCCGGCTGCTCGTGCCCTTACCTACATCCCGCCCAGAAAAGGGCCCGCTGCGCAGTGCTTTTCACTGGGCACATCCTTGACAAGCCCCCTCTCACTTTTATTTAAATTTAGCTGAATTTAGGGACAGATTAAGGCAAGCAGGTGAACTGAGAGAGCAAGAGATGGAACCTGCTGGTCAATCCCCAAGTCTTCATACCAGAGTCCTTCAGAAGCCTAAAGAGAGCCCAGAGACCAGAAGCACTACGGGTGCATTTACCCCGACATGCAGCCCAAGCCACCCACCTAGCGTCTGTGGGTCTGATGGGGACACTGACCGTGAAGTCTCTCAGAGAGTGAGAGCTTCTGCCTTCACGGATCACGTGGGGAGAAGGATCCATCTGCCAGACGCCAGCCCTATTCACAACTTGAATTCTGCGGGGAGAACACACCGGACACCTTTCCCCTCCCGTTCCTAAACAGAAGCCCTGATCCGTCATCCCTCCCCCAGAACACACCACATGGAAACGCCGCCGGCATTCCCGAGCCCGTCTGGCGGTGGAGAGAAGGTCCTGCCTCCGAGGCTCGCTGGTGCGCCCGCTGGGTCGGTGACACGCGGGGAGGTGGCGCGGGAGTGGCACTCTTTACGCGTAACTGGCTCAGATGCAAATCCGAGTCCACTCGCCCCTCGGGGCCTGCTGGTGCGCCGCGGGCTCCCGGAGAGCAGAGACTCCTCACCCGTGTCGCTGAGGGATCAGACACGGCGAGACACTCAAGGGATCCCAGCCCTGCGGCCTCGAGGTCGAGCAGCGTGGCTTAGAGGGGACAGCACAGACCCCCCGGCCCCGCAGCGCGCTGGCCGTCGGCATTTCGGGTCTCACTGAGCTTGCTGAGCTTTGAAACTTCTCGACCCTCTATTCTTAGTAAGCGGTAAGAACAGCATTTGACCGAAGACAGAAGCTTGGACCAGAGAAGGATTATCCCAATTCAAAGGAGACAAAGGAGAAGGTGGGAGCAGAAGATGTGAAAACTGAGTCGGGCGGCCGCCGACAGCGCACACAGGAGCCACCTCAGGGACAGTCTCTGTATTGGCTCAGGGGTGAGCCCGGCCTCCACAAGTGTCCCTAATCCTGCCAAGGAAAGCACAACCGCCTGTCAGCAGCGTGGAGACAGCACGGCAGGTGCGAAGCTGGAAGGACACGTTAAAGCAGAACCCCGGGACCCCCCGTGCAAGTCAGAGCAGGGCTGTCCCTAAAACTTTTTCTGAGAAACAGTTACTAAGTCGCGCGGCACGGCCAGGTGGGGGCTACAGTGACAGAGACACCTCAGAAAAGCAAGAAGAGAAATCGAACAGTGGCTCTGAAGAGGGCAATCTGGTTGAGAAACGCAGAGTCTAGCTCATAAATTCACGCCACTAGGACACCTGAGCTTCTGGAATTCCAGTGTGAACAAACAGCAAGGCCTGTGGGTCCGCCACTCTGCTGACACACGTTGAGAGAACACCCAGCTGCTCAGGGATACAAAGAGCACAGCAGCAACGTCACCCACGGCCAGGCCAGGCCCCCAGACGCTCAGGGTCCCCCGAGCTTCGGAACCGAACTGCCTCCCCGAAACCCCCTCCCCCGCGTACCGCCACCGTCAGACACATCAGGACTCGCACGTGAGCAGAGGCTCCGAATCGGAACCTCAGTGTAAGCCCACAGCGTGTCCACCGTGAGGGCACGCGCCGGCAGAGGTGACCTTACTGACTCTGAGTGGAAGTCTGAACTCACTGGATCCCACCCGGTTCAAACAAACACACGTGGGAGACGTGATGAAGACCTTTGAGCAAATCGGAGTTCTTCACGGCTGTCTCGCGCGGAGTGAGCGCTCAAAGTGACAATGGCAAGCGGTGGTGGGGAAGCAGGAGGCCACCCCTCTGGCTCCCGGGAGACACCGGGGACCTGCTCTCGGGCTGCCCCGACCGCCGCAACCATCTCTTCCCCATCGAGGGCCCGGGGCAGTCGAGTCGCGGCTTTCCCACGACACCACAGAAACTGCCACAAGGGGAGGCTCTGCGATTCTCCAAGGACAAAAGGTGCAAAGATATAAAATGGATTTAATTTTTATTAAATAACGTTAAGGGTTTCCTTGGCACCATCCACACAAACCCTTGCCTTTACGCGTAAAATAAGCCACGTGACTGCGCCGGTAGCAGAGGAAGAAGCTACGGGAGCAAACGCTAAGTGAACGGACTCCTATTCCAAGGGCGTGCTCGTTCTCCGGCTTTCTCCGGCCCTCCCCTTGTCTGCCGATCCAAAAGGCTGCCCTCCCCAGGGCCCTGGCCTCGCCGCGCGCACGTCCTCCTACAGAGCCAGCAGCCGCGCGCGGTCACCTGGAGGAGCTGCGCTCTTTGCTCGCACAGTCGTCTTGGGAGGTGGTGTCCCCGTTGCCCATCATGCCGCACGTTCTCCGCTTTTTCCTGCGGTGCATCGTCCCATCGCCTTCAGACCCCGACTCGCACTGCACGGGAGGGCGGGAAGGAGGCAAAAAACAGGAAGTCAACCAGATGCAACCCCTTGTGCCTGTAAATAAACTTCCGGCCTCAAGAGACAGCACGAATGTCACCCGAGTTCTCCGGGAAGCGAAGCAGCCACGGACGACAGCTCCGCAGCACGGTCTGCACCGCCTTCTCCCTCGGGCGCTTCTGGCCCCCTGGACACTACGACCTCCCTCACATGCCAGGTGTCCCCCCAGGGCTCGCCAGCGGGAGGGGTGTGTGAAATCGCGACACGCGTCAGCACCCTGAGCCTGCGTGTCGCCATTTCGCGGCATCCAGGCAGACCCCGAGGGGGACCCAAGAAGTCCAGCGCTGACACTGCTCCCCCGCGCCCCGGGCCCCCGCAAGACGCCGCATCCCCAGTGTGTGCAAAGTGCTATGACAGAAATTTCATCCCGCGAGGGCCCAGGCTCCTCTTCCCCAAAATGATGTCAGCTCCTCACAAGCCACCGAATTCGGGGAGCTTCCGGGCTTCCAATTTACACCCACAGGGACAGCTGTCAACGCCGGCTGTGAGGTGACCGCGCGCCAAGTCTGAAGCCCCACGCGGCTGTTCACGAGCCGTGCGGCCCTTGGCCATTCACTTAACAAAACCCCCCAATCCTCCTTTTATCTCTTCAAATTACTGCCGGCGACGCGTGAGCTCACGCGCGCACGCGCCAGGCTACAACCTGGGCAGAATTCAGCCCCGGCAGCAACGGCGGCAGGTGCAGCTCTCGGAACAAAGCGGGGGATGTTCGCCCCTTTCCGCCTCCTGGACAGGAGGAGCCCGGGGGACCTGCCCCGCCGGCCTGGGCGCCAGGACGCAGGGCCTCACCTCGGAGTCCGAGTCGGACGAGCTGGAGCTGGAGGAGCTGGAGGAGTCACTGGAGCTGTCCGAGGCGATCCCCGTGGACTCCTGCAGGTCAACCGAGTCAGCCAGCACCGCCAGCTCGGGGTGCTCTTGCTTCAAGATCCTGGGAGACAAGAAACGTCGTTCCCAGTGCTGGGAGCGGCAGCGACGCCGCGCGCACTAACCCGGACTCAAGGCTGAGGCCTGTCCCTCTCGGAGGCACCTGCGAAGGGCGGGCGCCTCGGCTCAGAGTGGGCGCTGGGCGGAGGCGAGGCCGCACGGATCCACGGGCTGGGAACGGAAGCCCGGACGAGCTGCTCGGGCTTTTCTGGAAGGCGGCCTAGCTGCACGCGGGTTACTGCGACCTCCGCACGCAAATGAGCCAGCCGTGCTGCCGACGCGAGGCCGGGTTGCCCCGAGTGAGCCACTTATTTTTTTCCACCTGGGAGAAAGAGTGTCTCTTCCTTCTGTTTTTTCCTGAACCATTCCTAGCTGACTTCTTTCAAACCCTTCCTTTCGGCCACAGAGCCCTGAGTGACCGCAGCCGGGCTTGGTTACCTTCCATTTGCAAGAGGAGCAACAATGAGGTTTGCGAGAAGAAGAGGCAAGCAACAGACAGGGTCCCCTCGCTCGAAGAGAAAACTGGACTGGACTTTCGGAGGAAGCAGCCCTCCCCACAGGGACCTGATCTTGGCGTCCACTCTAAGCGGGGACAAGAGACCAGCGGCGTGGTCAGGCCTTTAGGATGACCAAATCCCAGCACACAGCGGCCGACGGGATGGAGTCGTGGGCCTGAGGTGCCTGAGAGTCCGGGGAGAACGGAGCCACCACCCTTGCTGGCCCTCTCAGCAGGGAGGCTGAGCACTGACCAAGCCAGGATCCCTCTCTTACCCCGAGAGCTGGTCCCTCCAGGTCAGGGTTGGGACACAGTGGCACGGGGTGGCTGGGGGTGGCTTGCACTGCCGCTGCCCGTGCTGTATCTGTTCTGTGGATAAACAGAGGAGCTAAGTCTCCAGGGCAGTCACCTCACTCACGAGAACTGAAGGTATTAAGTTTACAGGGGAGTCACGCTTCTCAGTAAGAAAAAGAAAGAACCAAAATACAACCCAAACAAAATGGCTTCCTTTGCTACTGCTGGCTTTGGGAGGAGGGGGGCGGGGGGAGGGGACAAAAAACAGAAAATAAAACAAAACAAAAACCAGAAAACGAGAACCAATCCCAACTATGACCCTGTTTTGACTGACTGATCAAACATGCAGAGTCTTACACCCTGTCACCTGGAGGCTGGCAAGCATCCTGAGAACTAGCCCTGACCTTGGACCCACTCTCCTCTGCCCCAGCTCTCCCAGGCCTAAGATCAGCACACGTCACTGCAGCAGTGAACTCTTTTCCATTTCACCTCTGGGGTAGGAATTGGAACAAGGCGAAAATAAGCAAAAAACAGTCTCTCACCTATACCATTTCCTCGATAACTTTGGCCTCCCTCTTACCGTCTTGTGCCATACAACAGGGAAGTTGGTGCTGCTGGCAAAATTCTGCGTGATGGCAATGGTGGTGTCAAGGTTAAGGACGACGTGCCACCAGCCTCCTGGAACCCAACAAAGAAACAGTTAAACAGGGTTTGCTTCTGGGCACGATCACAAACAACATAAGCTTGGTGAACAGACGGTTCCTATCTACCCATCTACAGGAGAGACAGGCAGAGACTCAAGAGACAGGAGATCCGGACTGGTCAATGCTTCTCCTGATCCAAAAATCACAACCTATTTGTGGAAAGTTCTACTGGAGCACAGCCATGCCTGTTCATTTCCAGATTGCCTGTGGCTGCCTTCCTGCTCCACAGGCAGAGCTGAGCAGCTGGAACAGACCCGGTCTGGCCCACAGCAGTTAAAATATTTATTCTCTGCCTTTTACAGGAAAAGTGTGTTGACCCCTGGGAGTCCAAACCTGGGATCGAAAGTGGAAAGGCAGCAAGTTTTCAGCTTCTAGGAGGAGAACACCTACCTCTAGAATTAAACACCCTCACTTTCAACAGTTAATCTGAAGTGAGCCGATGTGACACTGTATTAAAAACCCAATTTACAGACCAAGTCACAGTATATCCATAGAGACATGAGATAACTACTAGGCGTAAAAGTGAATAGAATCTTTACATACAAGGAATTTATCAACACGCATTATGCACGTAGGTTACAAGAGACGTGGACAGCATCCCTCTAAGCACTTGACCGCACAGCCGCACATCACTGTCCGAGCTGGGCAGCGGTCAGTTCGTTTACAGTCAGCAGGCAGACGGGTCTCTTTGACTCCTTCTATATACACTTGTGCTCGGAAATGACAAATAACTGAAATCAAAGAAAGTACTTCCTCTTAGTTCGTCTATACCTGGTACAAAGACAGTCTCTCCTGGTTTTTGTAAGATTTCCAGGGGTTTGAATTCAGGTGGCCAGGTGGGAAGCTGTGTCCGGGGATGAATGATACTAAACCAAGTAATAGCTTCATCTTGCTGGTTCCCTCCTTCTTCACGGGTCACCTTGATGAGTTCCCTGGGCGTGCTGGTAGGAAACAGGCACCAGCGCTTGTGGCCTTGAACTAAGGCATTCCAGGCACTGGTTCCCAGAGGGTCGATGTGAATTCCAGTTCCAGAGCGCGGTGGCCCCATCACAAACCATCTAATGGAATGGAAACGTCCGAGATATGAAAGGTAATTTAACTGTACACATATACTACCAAAGAGCGAGTTTTTAGTCTTATTCTCTTTATTTCAGAGACTACATAAATCATGCTACACAGAAACGCTAAATGAATCATGCCTGGAATGCTCTGTAACAGGAAGAAAAAAAAAACCAAAAACCACTAATGTGGTTTTACTACTGAGCTTTAACTATTAAAATTTCCTTTAAAGATCAGTGGTTTAACTGTGGTAGTGTGTTTGAGTCACCTGGGGCGCCTTCAGAAATCGGGATGCCCAGGTGGCCATCCAGACCAGTGAAACCAGTCTGTGGCCGGGGGATCTAGGCAGACAGCAGCGACCCACTAAGTGAGTTCCATGTGCAGCCAAAGAGAACCACTCACTGTTACGGAAAAAGGTTAGCCAACCGAGCTCAGGTGACACATATTGTCCTACGTGAGACTGTAAGGGCTTCACTGCAAGGTACTTTACCTGTAAGGGGGCCTGCGTTTCTCCCCAGCATACTGGAAGAGGTCATCGGTGAAAAACTTGGGCACCTTGTAATCTTCCAGAAGTTTTCTTCTTTTGGGGTGTTCACCATAGCTGCTGTCAAAGATGTAAAGGGGGCTGTCATCCCGAGTGCTCTCCATGTACTCGATGTAGTACTTCATCTTCATCTTCACCGAGTAGCCGTCGTTATCCTCCCCGCACTTGAACTTCTGGTTACGGTACTTCCTTTTTAGGCGCTCCAGGGTCCACTTCTCCTGCGCAGACCAACCCTCTTGGGCATTCAGCAGAACCACGGGCTTGTACGGTCTTTCGTATCGCTCCACGAATTCTTCCACCGACAGCTGTAATGCATCTGCCCTTTCCACGTTATCCTGAAGTAATCAGAAAAGACCTACCCAGTTAAAAAGGTCCAGCGGCAGCAAAGGGCCTCCCCCAGGACCAATTAGCAACGACATACCTAAGGAGCCAGATTCTCTTTCTGGCTTATTTCGGGGGGAGGGGGGGCGGAGGAGAGGAGGGACAAGGGCCTGCGTGTGGACTGACACGTCGCACCCAGCGCCGCCCCACCAGGGGAAGGGGGCTTCGCATCTCCCACTCCTGGGCCTCCACAGTCGAGTCCCCGGGGCCCCACCGCCCAAAGGGGTCAAGGGGCCACAGTCCTTCCTGTGGAGATCGCCAAAGGCGTCAGCCTCCAGGTGGCCCGGCAGGCGGCGGCGGCGGCGCGGGAGGAAGGAGGCCCGCCCTGGAACCCGGCCCCGATGACCCCGGGGTGCGGGGTGCGGATGAGCCCATCGGAACACGGGGGTGTCGCCTGGACGCCGGGGGAGTCGCGCAGCCGCCCGGAGGTGCCCGTGCCCGGCCTCGGCCCGCGACCCCGGCCCACTCACCGCCACGGCCGCCGGGTTCAGCGAGAAGCTCTCGTAGTAGTTGTGCCGGGTCCAGTCCAGCGAGTCCTTGAGCTCCGGCCGCGCACTACGCTTGGCCTCGCGGATCCGCTTCTTGCTCTTGTGGTTCATCCTCCGGGGGGTCACCAGCTGCTCCCGCGACGACCTCGGCGCGCCTCGCTTCCTGCTTCCAACGCACCCCTCCCCGGCGCGGACAGCGACTGCGGCGGCGGCACCCAAATGCCCTTCGCCCTGGCCCGGCGCCTTTAAAGTCGCCTTCCAGAAAATTCACTCCCCAACCACCTCCCGGGCCTCGGGTTGGGCACGCGGCTGCCGTCTTCCCCGCCCCCCGGCCTCTCGCGGTGAGCCATTGGCTCGGGCACCTCCGGGGTCCGCCCTCACACTCGCCGGCTCTCCGCCATGTTGGGAAGGTCCCGCAGACCGAGGAGCCGCCTCAGTACGGCCCCGCCTCTCCCGCAGCCGCTTCCGGTGTGCGCGTCA